>JAVFHW010071020.1:14944-50111 GCA_032159205.1 Eurystomus glaucurus suahelicus
GTCTTTTGGCTATGCTGACTCAGCTCTTTGTTGGGCTGTGCTCCTAAGCAGATCTGTCAAATAATCCAGTTTAAAAAGAAACACATTTCTGGTCTTTGAAAAATATTTATCTCATTTCACTGGTCTGTTTTAGAATGTAGCCATAGAAACAGCCAAACCAGCAGAGCTGAAGGGACGGAGGTAACTGATGGGGAGCTCAGCCAGAAACTGAAGAGGAATGGAAAACTTTTCAAGTACCCTTGTACCATTGCAGTTTCCAATGCAGAACCAAACATACAGAAAACCATAGGGATGGGATTTTCTTATCTTTGTTTTAGTTGTAGTTATGTGCTCAGTAACAAAAGTCTTTGCCTTGATTAACTGGGTATAGTTGATAAGTGTAGCATTTGTAAAAAATCCATTGGAGGTGCTTGTAATAAGCACAATATAAATTCTTCAGACTATTCTGGATGAGTCTAGAATTCAGCAAAGCAAGTAAACATTCTCAAGAGATCTAGAGTTCATTTACAGTGGTTCAATTTAGTAGACAACTAAGACAAAATTTTTCACTCAGCTCTATAAAAACAATCGCACAGAACAGTTGTTGAATTTGTAAGTCAAATAATAGGAATCAATCTGAGTCAAATATGAAGTTTATACACCATATAATTTCAAAATAATGACTGGGTTAAAAACTTCCAAAGCTGGATAAAAATATCGCCTCCACTCCCTATCAATGTACACAGCTAAAAATATTTTGTTTGCTTAATGGCAAACTTCACCCAAGATATATATATCCTTAGCCTATAGACCACATGAGACCATGTTTAAGAGAGTGAACAAAAACTCATCAGATATGATCTTAGAGTTGAAAATGTCATCTTATTCTGAAATATGTCCATCCAGAGCAGAACGTCAACAAATTATTAGCAACAAGACTTTAATAATTATTATTAACCCTATGGAAAGCAGTATGGTTTGTGTACACACGACATCTTTCTACAATAATTTCATTCCTTTAGACACTATGGCACTATTATGATGCAGTAACAGAAAACAAGCAGTGTAAGAAGTGACTGCAGCAGCCAATTTGAAATATATTTGCTGGTTTTACATTTTTCTATATGCAGAGAGGGAGTATTCTGTCTCCCAGCTGCCATTGCTTGCTTTGAAAATCAAACCAAATTCTGCATCCCCAACCAATGCTCAACAAATAAAGCAGATAAAAATATAGCAGTCACATTTTATAGGCTATCATCTCATCTATTGCTTTACAAAAAAAAAAAAAGAAAAAAAAAAAAAAAAGCCAAAAGGTAGATATATTTGTGTTTCTAAAAAACTTAAACCATTCTCCAATTTTATGTTCAACTTTTCTAAAATTCAGGAAGGTAAGACATGATACACTTGGGGCACTGAAGAAAATGTACCTCTAACTATGAGTCATCTCATTTTGTCTGTTACAGTAGCCAGAGACTGCACTTTACATGAGACATACAACCTGACAACATTGATCAGAACTAATTTTTGTTACTGAGATTTGAATTTTAACATATTCAAGCCAGTTCCATATTTCTTGATTACCAAATAGCAAATCCCCCAAATATGTTTTATAATCACATTCTATATATATAACATTATAAGGAATTATTTTAAACATTAAACAAAATAAGTAGAACTGTGTTTTTAAAGCTTGCTTCTCCTACATGATGTTTAAGGCAGAGAAAACTTATCTATACTTCTGTAAAAAGCATTTCTTAAAATTGACTTTATTTGTTTTACAGTTTAGAAAACTCTGCAGGTAGCCTTAAGAGCTTGTTCAATTCATTATCATTAAATCAACAACCAGAGCTTCTTTCTGCCATTCCCTGGCAGGATTAATGGGTTTTGGCATGATTTGTGCATTTAACAGTGAAAGCTCTTGCTGGGTAAGCTTGCAAGCTTGACTAATTCTCAGTTGTGCTAACTTCATAAACCTATTTTAAGGTTTTAACTTTGACTGAAGATTAAAGGTAATGACTTCACACTGCTACCTTTGAATATATGATACTCTAATACGATTATGGTTAATAAGTGTAAATATAATATTGATTATATATTGTATGGTACACATGTGAAAATGTGTATGTAATGGATATTTTTACAACTGTCATTTTTGCAGTTTAAAATGAGATTCCACAAAATAATCAATGTATTAATATTAAAACACCTGAATATATTTAAATGCTTGAAATGTTAAATGATACACAGAATTAGAAAACTCCTAACAGGAACAGATCATTTGTATTTCAGAATAACTTAGTCTTGAATCAGAAAAGTGAACAATTATGATTTTATTTGATTTAAAGCTGGCTTGCTCAGCAAAGCCATTTTAACCTGGAAAGCATTCCAGTTACTCTTGGGTTTTTCACCTTTCCAGACAGCCCTAGAATCAGTATTCAGAAAAGCCTAAAGAAAGGAGAAAAGAGAGGAAAAAATATTTTCAGCCTGTCTGACAAGACTACATAAAAAGCTCGTGATCAAAGGGTCTTAAATACACGTTACTGGTGTGACAAACAACATTTTTGTCCCTTTATTAGATTTATTTTTCTTCTGAAAACTGCAGTGGCCAGTGTATAGTTTGTGAAAGAAAGCTGGCAGGGTTGTATTCTTTGATTCCTAATTAACACCTTCAGTCTCAAAAGAGAACTAACAGAAATACCATAAAATGTTGCAGCTGCATTGTTATTCCGCTTGGTTGGTTTGTTAAAAGTCGGCTGGGCATTGGCAGCTGCAATAAAGGAAAAGCTCAATGGATGTTTTGTATTGTGCCCACTGAAGTGAAAGAAGGCAACCATTTTATTTTCAAATGGGCAGCTGCATAGTGATGTTTAAATGGAGCTAAATGTGAGATTTACTGTTAATTTATAGTAATTGGTTATAAATAAAGTAGCAGCATAGCTTGGCTTTCGTCTATTAAAGCCATAGAACACAAATTAAAGGGAAATGAGTTATGAAGGGTAAAAAGTGAATAGTAAAATACTAGAGTGATAGAAAATGCTGCTTGAAGCAGTTGCTTAGAAGGAGTAATGGTATTCAGTTTTGCAATGTAATGTCGCAGCCACCTTGGAAGCAACTAGCCAAGCCATTCTTCAGATAGTGCTTTGAGAAGTAAAGGTAGACATAGCTTTGTCCCACTATAGTAAAAACCAAAATTTTATTGCTGGGATCACAGCCGAATGCAACTCTGCCTGGAAAGCATAGGTTTGTATTTTGGGTAGTAGAATAAAGGAGGCATTTAACTCTGGTCAGATAAATCTCACTCACATTCAAAAAGTGCAATTAGGGAAATATGTAAATCTAGATGTTTCATCAAATGCTAGCTAAGGGGTTACCAGTTCTTTCCTTGCACAATGACTGAACTAAAGAACTTCAGTGTCTGTGTAAGAACCATTGTCCCAGCCCCAGAGCCCGTTGGAAACAGAGTCCAGACTGGCCGTGGGAAATACCTACATATTTGACACAGGACCCATTTCTGAGAGAAAAGGGGGTGGAATAGAAAGTATGGAGATTTTACTGTTGCATTCTAATCAGCCATGATCTGCCTAATTTGCTTTGATCAGGAAGATAAACTAATTTTCCTATAGGCTGGATAAAACTAATTAGCAATCCAATGCTTTCATGTTTTTGAAAAGGGTAAAGAAAAGAAGAGCAGAAATTGTAATGGTGGGAGCAAAGTACCCCTTTTCGGCTCATCGGAAAGCATTGTTAGTTGAAAATGGGATGGTGCCATAGGAGAGAGGCCCTGAGTAAGGTGGTTTTATGGGCTGGGATGTCATTGTACGCCATGATCTATAATGCTACGCAACTAGATATTTCTGAAGACTGATTTCACATGAGTTTTAGTATATTTAGATTCTGTTCTCTTTCATGGAAAAAACATACCCCATATAAGCAGAATATCTGCCGTTCTCTGAGGATGCTGTTTGATTTCCCAAGGCATTTTGGTATCTTTCTCTACAATCACATTAGAGTAATTCACTGGTTAATTAAAGTCTGGATCTGCTGCTACCATAAGGCTTTAAGATGAGTATTTCTAAGGCCACGTAATGAAATAAAAAAATGCGATAGCCAAATTACTGATATCTCCTGGTTCTGTTAGGTAACAACTATGCAGTTCCATGGGCCTGGACTGTGTTAGCCTGGCACATGCACTATGGTGTAGTTTGTCTGATCTACGTTTTTGGGAGATCTTACTCCTTGTTGGCTTTGGCCGTTCCATTTAAGTGTAAATCAAGATGCCTTGAAAGATACAAAATTTGACTATAAAACCTGTAATATGCAGAAATAAAAGGCCAGAATGCAGAGCTGCCATCTTTAGCCAGGCAAACAGCACTCATTCTCATAATCTTACTGGCTGCAGAATCCCCATTTCTTGTCCCCGTCTTTGAAATGAAGATTGTTTTGGAAATATTTAGCGGCCATTTCAACTAGGATTAAACTAAGAAGCTTTCAGAGAACATATGTTCTTGTAATTTTTTATGTTTGACTGCTGCCGATCAGCAGTCTGGTGCTCTCTCAGGAGCCAGCCTATTATCATAAACAAACAGATCTCTAAATTGTCCAGCACACATGACTTAGACAAAATTACTGGACTGCATTGTTCAGCTTTTAGCTGTCACACTTTCACAAAGTTGACTTACAAGGGTATAGAAGATATTTGGGGGGGTGCATTAAAGGCCTAAAACACCCATTACTTGTGCAGGCCAGACAGACCTTCCACAAGCATTAGGGCCTCACATTTGTACTTAGTTTTGTGCTATGCAGTAATAATGCAGAGAAGAATCATGTAACCTTAGACTGTACTAAATAAAGGTTAAGGACTACATCTTTCCCTAGGTTTCCCTATCTTTTGTATGAATTGAGCAGTTCAGCAGGCAGTTACAGCTGGCCTGTTTAATAATTCTGTCCACCTGCCTCTTTGTATTCTGAAAGTTATATTTTAAAAGTCAGATAAGCATAAGACTCTATTTATCATTTGTGTTACGGTTGTATTGCAGTCCACAGCCATTATTGGGGTTGCGGATCCACTGTGTCAGGAACACTTGAAATACAGAGGCAGGCTCTATAAAAGCTTTTGTAGGAAAAAACCAGCTATTTGTGATGAATGGGAAAAACATTTTATGGTGTGGATAGAGAAACGGGGGCGTATGTTTTATCTCAAAGACACTTCTATTAAAAAAATAATAACCTTTAAAGACTGAGTTTGGAAAATTAATTTCCCCTGCCAGCAAGATAGCAAGATGCATTGAATAGTATCTGGGGGAAAAAACCCCTATGTTCCCATATGATAGCACTCTTAAACTGAAGTGGGTAACAGAATTTTCAGTTGTCTTTCTATGTCCTAAAATATGTTGGCATTGTGAACATCTGCAGTATTTGTTTTCCAGCCCATGTGATGTCAGCTGCAAAAGTTATGCTAGTTTGAATGTGAGAACATGGTCACAAAAATAAAAATTGATGGAAGATATACAGAGAAAAGTAGAAACATTCATTGAAATACCACTAAAAGTTGCGGTTAGCCTGGGAGTATTTATTTGGTTTGCTTAAGGAGGCAGCACCACCTCATAGATAAAGCATTGAACTGAGATTCACACCTGTATTATCTTCCATGTCCTTATTGCATTGCTTAATGTCACTGCAAAATTTGTTCTTCTCCCACTCTACAATCTCTTCCACCCTAAAATAGTAGTTAGCTCTTTCTTTATGTTGTTCTTTGAAAGGTATTGCATAATTGAATATTGCTGTACAAAAAATGCAGGAGGAAAAAGGCCATAAGCACATAATTACTTCAGCCCAGAAAGTTCTTCCCTCACCCCCTGCCAGTATGTGTCCTTCTTGAGTATGGGTGGGCAGAAGTTACACCCCGACACTCCCAAGAGAAGAGAGAGCAATTCTGTCTGAGACCTTTGAATTACATCACATTTTCTGCAGGATGTGAGCTAGAGTGCAGATTCCTACAGCTGTTATTCACAAACCTGAGGAAGGACAGGGCATTGCTTTTGTCCCTCTTTTCAAGTTGCACAGAAATTAGTCTCCTAAATCCTTAAGAGTTTTTCAGAAGAAAAACCATGGGGAAATCAGAGGATCTGTGACTTTTACAGGAAGAAAACACTGACCCTAATTGTGAAAGTTGCCCTTCTTCTACAGTGTTCTGTTCATCATGAGTCATAGGGTTTTTTTAAAAAAACATTCTCATGATAATATGGAACTATCTGACTCTCAGAATGGTGCAGAAAATAGTTTTGCAAGGAACACTGGACACTTTTGTGATATCACTTGTTTCTGGTCCCAAAGGATTCAGCACACATGTGAAGTCACATCTACGTAGAATTTTTTAAGATGCGTGAGCTCTGCCCATCTTCTGAGCCATCTGGAAACCATCAGCAAAGCACTGAGCCTGACCTTACCTGAGCACTAACCTTACCAAAAAGGATGGCTTTTATCTACAGACACTCAAAAATCTGCATGGGAGAGAAACCTGCTCCATCTCATTGAACCTAGAGGAGTGACTACAAGATAGAAACTCATGTGAAGCTGGGCTCCCTAAGCTCTGCTTCCATGAAATACATCCTGAGTTGCAGAGAAGAAAGATTTCAAAAGTCTTTAAGTGTTGTTACAGCCTAACTTGCATTCACTTTCTTTAGGCTTTTCCTACTTTTTATTAAATTGTCCTTACTAAGTATTCTGTATTTCTAGAAAGACCTACCTATTTATATTTTTATAAAAGAAAGCCCAAAAGTCAAGCCACAAATCTTGACACATACTGATGAAAGTAAAGACAACCTCTCACCTGCTGTCATAAAGAAAATCACTTTCTTTCTTCATTAAAAGAAAAACTTGAGTAAGGAACCAGGCATTACAGTATGCATCAGATGTCAGAAAGTTTAAGTTGTATTGGTGCAGAGAAAGAATCAAGGAAGCAGATATCTTAATCTAATTTCCGTGCACCACCACTGGTATAAATATTGGGCATATGTTCTATCTTGTAAATTAGTTGCTCCCAGAGTCAACTGGACTGGTGTTCAGCTCCAGATTCATGTACTGATCTAAAATGCAGCTGTATAGAGTAAGCAGTGTCTCGATCTCCTAACAGTCAATGTAGTCCTAGTCATTGGAGATCATTGACCAAAAGAAGACACTTATCTGAAGATGAGATAAATCTTTCCAGCTTTAACTGAATACACAAGGAGCCCAGAAGCCTGTTTCATGTGCAAACAGCCAGCTTGGGGGTGTGGGAAGCTGAATCCAACTCTCAGAGGTCAATGCAATTGCCTATGCATAGGTATCTAGTACCCTCGATTTGCCTTAGAGTATCTCAGCTGGCCTTCAATTGGCCCTTCAAAATGCAACAGGTCATGTCATAGGTCATAATGTTATATGTGCCAGGCCAATGGGAGTTTCTTGGGTAACTGAGCCCAGTAGCTTGGGGTGGGGGAGAGGACAGGTTTGGAGTAGAAAAACTCTTCTGTTTAAACTTGTATGATAGGCTTCATATTAATTTTACAGTGAGTTGGGCTGAGCATGGATGATCTGTTCTGCGATATCCAAGCTGCAGAGAATTTTCACATTTAAATAACGAGGTATCTTCCATTGATAGCAAAGAATGGGTGAGACATGTCCACATAGGTGGACAATGAGACAAATGAAAGAAGCAGATGCAAGGTGTGGCCTTCAGCCATAGTTCATGGGATTTCACATATATAAATCCTTGATTAAGCTTTCAACAGTACTAGAGGGAGGGATAATCCTTGTGAGGGACATCCAATGAACTTCACTGATCCCCAGATTGGGTGTCCTGGACATTCCCAGTAAATAGACCAGTATGGTGAAAAGGTCAGTTTGTTGAAACAATGAGATCTATCTGTATTGGGGAAAATTTTACAGGGGTTTGATTTTTTTAAAAAATATTAAACAATTTGCCCAGCATTGCAGTACTGGCATCTCAAAATTTGCCTGGAGTCTTCCGTGTGTGATCTTGTTCTGTTTTTCTTCTTTTCTGTGATGTACAAACATTCTGACCTAATTATTCCAATAATAATAATAATGAAATGCCTTGTGCCCTTCAAAATAGCTCATACCTTGGCTTTCATGTAACATATTGGATGTAAAATGCAAAAAAAATAGAGAGGAGAGAACACAAACGTTATTAGGATGTAAGAACAGCCTAAAAAAAGAGTTTGTATGTGTAAGGGCAGAGGTTCTGAGGATTTAAAGTCTGTCCGTTTGCTTTATTTGGAGAAAGGTAAATTAATACTCTATTTCCCTAAAATACAAGCACAAGGCAGTATGTAACATGTTAGAACTTATTAAGCCTTGTAAATATATGAAGTTTTTATAAAATACCAGAAAGGAAAAATGTGGAATAATGATTTTTATAAAGTTCTTGTCTTTCAATATAAACCAGACAAAAAGTCTTCTAACATCTGAGTAAGGGAAATTTTAGACTGTTTCACTAGATAAAGCAATCAGGTTGTGCTTTAATCAGTTTCATTGTTGAATTAGAAGAAACATACCTTCCACTCTTAAAATAGTAACGTAATTGTAAAGTTGTCAGTCTAGGGTTCCTATTTGAACTGATTACACTTGATAAAAATAACAAGCCATGACAAATAGCGGGGCTAGGTTTCAGTAATTCACTGAAGAATGTCTCTACCAAGTCTTTGTGGCAAAATGTCTTGTTTGCAGGACAAATGCAGAGTTGAAATAACAACCCATGAATACCGCTGGTGAAATGGCTATGTACACAAGGTGAATGCTAAAGTTTTCCCTTCTGAATGGACCTTTTAATCCAGGCATTATCTAGGCTCTGAAAAAGTCTTCAGTGGCCTTACGTACAGATTAATGGGAAAAGCTGAGACTCAGAGTTGGGCTATTTGCAGAAACAGTTTTCAAGATTTACTGATGGTTGACAAATGCCATTTAAGCTTTCAAAGCCATCAATATGCTATTGAAAGGGATTTAGAGGGAAATCCTCCCACTATAGAAGATGAGGACTTTGAAGGATCTCGGTGGAAGCCCTTGGTCTCCCCACCCCTTCAAACCTTTCACTGGCTTCCTTCAGCATATAGAGCCCTGAAACGCGTGGCTATGGGAAAGGGGGGTGGGGGGGTCCTTTTCAAAGGCATTTGTATATAACTGAATGTGCCAATCTGCTTTTGTTCAGGCATGAGAACTGAATAGAAGTGTTTCCAGAAAAAGTCTCTTGTGCTCATGGTCAGTTTTTCAATAGCCTTTCTGCTAATAGATTTTTAATATGGGAGCTGGAAATGGTGAAATACAAGTCTGAAAATTTTATTGAATTGAAAAATTGCCCAGAAAAAGGCTTTCTGCCCTATAGCATTTGTTAAGGAGGCTACCATTTCCTTCTTTAACACTGGCTTTTAAAGAAAAGTAACCTCATACATTACACATGTGACAAGACAAATCACCTGAGCCTTGAGTTTAGTTATTTAAAATAATACCCTGTCTTTTTTTCTACAGACATTAAAAAACCTGTTTCTATGTTCTTTCTTTTCTCTGGTTATTTAAAAGTCATTTTCAAACCACATGCCTTTATTAAAAAGTGACTATTGTGTGATTAGGTTAGAAAAAGACACCTTAGATGATCATGTTTTTGTTAAAGGCATTTTAATTTAAGATCAGGATGGCTCAAAGTCCACCTTTTTTCCTGTGCTGTGCTGAGTCTGCAGGATTCAAGATGAAAGTTCTGAGGAGCTTAATAAAACTGCAAAAAGAAAAAAGTGGAAGAACCCGCTGGACAGTTCTGGAGAAAGGACCTCTCTGGAAGCTCTGGTGGATCATGCAAGGATATACTGGGGCTTTATTCAGGAAGTTCCCAAAAGGTTTGTGTTTTCCAGTCAGAATGAATGCCCACAAAACTCCCTTTGCGGTCCTTTTAATAGCAACAATGTTAATGCGCGTAGAGCTGTGCAGTGCTGTCTTCTTCAGTCTGCCACAAGTGTGTGAAAGTTGATCTTCACACCACTCCCCACATGGGATGGGAGAACAAAGCCAGCATGTGGACTGAGGTAGTCTATACCCTGTATGTGGAGTGAAGAACACCAGTGTGTATCCCATCAACTCCAAACCCCTCTTGAAAGGAAGGCACAGTGCGGAAAATAGGATAACACCTCTCAGCAGAAGACCTGCTTCTGCTTAGTGAGTGCCTTGACTTTATTTCTGTCCTATATTCCATTTCTTCCTGCACCATTTTCAAGCTGGCATCTGTTTCGTCACCATTTGGTCAAGGAGTGTAGCAATAGCAGTATGTGGCAGGTACTGTCTTGTGTACTCTTGTGCAAGGTGAGACTAGTGGTCATCAGCAGTTGCTGTCATGTAGGAGATGGGTGTTGCTGTGTTTGTGCTACTTGTTCATCGCAAGGCAAAATAAACCTGTAGGAGATCTCCGAGAGTCTCTAAGTCTTCTAGTTCCAAAATGTTAATTCATCTTCACCCAGGAAAAACATCACAGTGCAGATTGTTTTGAGTTATCCTTCTGGTTTCTTGATGGAGTTGACTGAAAGTTGAACTTCATATGAAACAAAAGTTGAACAAAGGCTGTGGAAAAGACAGAGTGAGGATGGAGAAATGATCACAATCAGTACATCACTTTGCAATCAGAACGCTCAGAGTGAAAAGTTACATACCCAAATAACTGGAGCAGGCATGGCAGCCAAGCAGAAGAGAAAGAAAAGCTTTAATAGTGAATAATGTGGAAATTAAAGAAACTGAAATAAAATGCTTTCTTGGATTTTGAACCTCCTCACTTGAAGAAAAGGTATAAGGATTATTTTGTTGGCAGAAAATGTTACACTTTCCTCTCCTTAGTGATCCAAACCAAGAGCATCCCACCTTTAACTCAACAGATTTTAGAAATTATAAAAGGACTGGAAAAATACATAGAAATCTTCCCAGTGAACCCAGCTCCATTCACTACTCCAGGAAAAGCAATGTGCTGTTGCATGAACTCCACAACTGTGAAATGCTGCTGGTTGGGTAGAACCTGGCATTAGGCACTTGTAGGCCTGGGATGACGTCCTCCTCCCATGGGAATCGATGGGAGTTTTGCTACCAGCATCAGCAGAGCCAGGTGTTTACCCCCAGGCACTCTTTGAGTGCTGACATTTTCTTGCTGTGTTATAAGTTTGAAGACATGTAAATAACAGGATGACTGATTCTTTCCAGCATTTTTATAGCATTTGGAATAGCTAAAGAAAAGAGATCTTGGAAAGTTCATTTGATGTACAAAAAAAAGCAGAGCTGACAGGTGCAGTACAAGGGCACACTTAGTTCATGTACGCACACAGGTGCAACAGAGTTAGCAACAACAGTTTACGTTGGTAAAAGGTTTGTTTTGGCTACTGATGTTTTATAATATTGTTCAATATGGTCTCCAGGAAGACTCAAACCTGATATTTGAAACCTGAAACTGAGACACAGCAGTGGATTTGACTGAACAGCACCAGTTAATTGCTTGCCCTGAACAGATTTTCTGTTGATCATCATAACAATCGCAAGAAGTGGTGGGTCACTGGCCTCAAAATGAGGTTGCCAAACAGTGAACTATGTAAACACTGTGAATAAAAGGAAGGAAATAGGGATCATTTATTCTGGTTCAGAGTCTGCTGCCACTGCTCATACTAAATATTAGCTTATCCCCTCAACAGCCCAGCTGATCTCAGTAGAAATAGTTGTGAAGTATTTTGCCTGCACGTATTAATTGTACAGCTCTGATCCCAGTAATTTAAGTTATTGGAAAGGGAAATATATAAATTTATATAAGGAAAATGTATTAATTTATCCAAAGAGAAGACACTTTCGTACTAGAAGGAGCACAGCCCTTTTTCCTGAAGATTGTGCTGGTATATCCATGTGAAAAATACATGCCAGCCCCATCTGACACTTGAGATCCTTACCAGAGACTTCTCCTTGGTAGAGTAAGTTAGCACATCTCAACCCTGCTCCTTGACCTGAGTTTTTTAAAACTAGCTCAAGTATTTCTGTACTCTGCCTATCTGAAGGGCAGCTGTTCAGTTACAAGTAAACAAAATGTGTGGAGACCAGGTATATGTGATGTCAGTATAAGATTAAGGACCTGGTGTTTATGTCTATTCAGACTACTTTATGCCAGCTCATGTGAAGGTATCTCATGGTAAAAGTGAATTTTGAACACTTAAGAAAAAAAAAAATTACCTGATGAAGAAATACAATGTTTTTAAGTGCATTATCTTTGTATGAATTAAGCTATACATATTTCCTGGCACTTACCATTGCAGAGGTTTGGGTGTTCAATCTGTCAGTGAAAAACCTGACAGCTCTGTCATTCCTCTGAGCTCTGTATGAGGTGTTGGAAGAGGCTGTCAGCCAGCCAGGAGATCTAGCAGATCTGGAGGCCCATTGTATTTCAGCGAACAAGCTCTGTCAGACATAAAGGGAAGATGTGCATATAAAAAAGAAATCCACAACTTTGTATATCTGAAGAAGATTTACAATTTTTAGGTAGAGAATCACTCTGTATTACTCTAAGCCGATACCGCCAACTGAAAAAAACAGTTTTGCTTCACTTTTCTTTGTTTCTCTTCTATACTTTAGATTGTGGTGGCACAAACAGTAATGCAATGAAACAACTCAGAGAACTAATTTGGTTTAAAACCATTTTTTTTTTCCTGCTGGATTTGTTTTAATACAAATCAGTTGCCAGCTCTGGTTCAACAGCATCCTCAAAAGGAATAGGCAGGGTGGATCAGGAGTAATTCTTTTGGTAGCAATGTTTGATGAGACTGAGTGTGCTGGTAATGTGACATCAGTTGGGGTGTCCACCTAATAAAGGTAAGATTCTGCAAAGAATTACTTCAGCTAAGGAACAACACAAAAATGATCCAATTAGTAATTCAGAGTAGAACTCTAGTAGTTGTGATATAGCACAACATCATTTTCTCTGCTGAAACTCTTCAATTACTCCTCAACCACACAAGGTACAACTAAACTATAATAAAAGCACAAGTGATAGTGATGTGTTAAAACAAGTCCAATCATTCAGGAGTGTTGATCTGCTTGAGGATAGGGAGGGACCTGGATGGGCTGGATTGATGGACTGAGGCCAAATGTATGAGGTTCAACAAGGCCGAATGCCAGGTCCTGCACTTGGGTCACAACAACCCCATGCAATGTTACAGGCTTAGGAAAGAGTGGCTGGAAAGCTGCCTGGCAGAAAAGGACCTAGGGGTGTTGGTCAGCAGCCAGCTGAACATGAGCCAGCAGTGTGCCCAGGTGGCCAAGAAGGCCACAACATCCTGGCTTGTATCAGGAGTAGTGTGTCCAGCAGGACTGAGCAAGTGATTGTCTCACTGTACTCAAGAACTAATGAGGCTGCACCTCAAATACCATGTTCAGTTTTGGGCCCCTCACTCCAGGAAGGCCATTGATGTGCTGGAGCCCGGCCAAAGAAGGGTAACAAAGCTGGTGAAGGATCTAGAGAGCAAGTCTTATGAGGAGTGGCTGAGGGAACTGAGGTTGTTTAGTCTGGAGAAGAGGACACTTTTGGGAGACCTTATCAGTCTTTACAGCTACCTGAAAGGAGGTTGTAGCGAGGTGGGGGTCGGTCTCTTCTCCCAAGTAACAAGTGGTAGGACAAGAGGAAATAGCCTCCCGTTGTGCCAGGGGAGGTTTAGATTGGATATTAGGAAAAATTTATTCCCTGAAAATGTTATCAAGCAGTGGAACAGGTTGCCCAGGAAAGTGGTGGAGTCACCATCCCTGGAGGTATTTAAAAGACTTGTAGATGTGGTGCTCAGGAACATGGTTTAGTGGTGGACTTGGCAGTGCTGGGTTAATCATTTGGCTCGATGATCGTAAAGGTCTTTTCCAACCTAAATGTTTCTGTGATTCAGCACCAATGCATAGAAAAATGGGAACCTGTAAGACTAGTGAAGAAACTAACTAGAATTTTACTGAAAACCCCTCTGAGACAAAAAGATCAGTTGGGAATCAAAGAGGTGGACTCTTGTCTTTGCTGAGTGACATTTTTGCCATTTCCTTTACAAGCCAGAACTCCACTCTATCTAGAGTATGTGTATTTAGCAGTAAATCACTTTGGGAATACCAAGTTTACATATATGACAACTGCTACGTTACATCACACAAAGTAGCATTGTGCAGAAATCCTGCATTGTGAAATTAGTGCAGTCATAGCAGCATCCTGCTCTGCCTGGGATAATGAGCCTTTCTGATGGCACCTAACATGGTTATGTAACTTCCAGCTCTGGACCAAGCTCACTCATCTCTACCTTGGGGACCTGTGCAATGTAGGATGTATATTTCCTCCTCTAAATGCAGGGGTGTTGTGCACACATCTGCAGATACTCAAACTTACACCATCGGTGTTAGAATGTGTTTGTAGCAGATGCTGTCAAAGCTGTTGGCTGTTTAATTCTTCAAATCCATGCAGTGCAATTGAGTTGAGGCAAATTAAGACCAGCTAAATAAATAACTTACAGTATATATTGTTATGAACAAAACTGGGCTCCTGATTCGTTTCCACCCTCAGCAGCCTCACTGAAGTAGTATTGGATATTTTGGTGAAGATGAGTTTTAAAATTGGTTTGTGTAACATGTAATCTATGCTGTGCATAGCTCCCAGTTGTGTGTTCAGCCCAGTTGGCTGTGTGGTCCATAATACTTGATCAAGGAAAGTTGTACTTCATGATTTTAGAGTTGTATTCTGAGTCTTTGTCTACAGTCAGGTACATTTTTAATGAGTCTACTTTAGTCAAGGCATAGGGCACTAATAAAGCAAACTGTGCTGTCCTTTTTGTAGATACTCTCTTCTTACAGAAATAACCCTAATTTAGGAAGAGCTTCTTTGAATTCAGAGCGTTGAAATTATGGGCCTGGAATGAGAAGGAAATTGGACCCCCAGTTTCTAAAATGGATGAATATGTCCGTTCATTCAGAAAAAAAAAAAAAAGATGTTTTCCTGTGTTTTTGTCCTTTTTGTAACAAATAGTTGTAAAAATAAGCAACTTCCAGAGTTGCAGAAAATATTCTGAAACTAAAAGAGAGCAAGGGTTTGGTTTTTTTTCCCCAGACTCAGTTGCTTCTAATAAACATCTTTCCTCAATTTAACTGTACTGTTCTTCATCAAAAATAAGATAAACAGTACCTGATAAACAAACAGGTAATGATGAAAACCAGAAAAAACATTCTAGCAATTGTCTTCATAAATTACAATAATAACTGTTATATTTTCCTGTTGTGTATTGTTTCAGTATTCGAACAAGTTGGATGGTGTATGCAGTACTCATATAATCTATTTGTATTAGTGCAGCAGAAACAAGTAATAACTCACAAAGTAAAATAGTACTAATATGATCTGCGGGCATGGGAGGAAGAGAAATTCCATTCCTTTCTCTTTTAATTGCTCCTGCTGGCTTCTGTATTATAAAATATTCCTTTAGTTATTTAAGCTTTAAAATGTGTGAGTTAAGTAGAGTAAATGATTGACATGTTGGAATGTTTTTGTAACTTACCCTGGTAATTATTACTTAGCAAACTGAGTCTTCAGTGCCAAATGAACAGCCAAATGAATGAGCTTTGAAAGTGAATGGATAATTTAATCTAGGGAGCATCGTGAATTTGATATACAAAAAAAGCAGAGAGCCAGAATCTTTGTACTTAAAATGAAATGTCAGGTACTTGTCAGATTAATTCAGCACTGTGTGTGTTTGATCTGATCTTTGATCTTTACTTTCTTTTTGACCCTAATTGTTTGCTCTGCCCTGCTCCCTCTGCTGGAGTCTTGGATAAACTGAATGGCAAAACTGTTTCCTGAAAAGATTAATCATGCACGTACTGTTTGCTTTACAAATGTTCTGCAGTCTAGATTTAAGTAAGTCTTTGATGGCTGTTTATATGACAGAATTGCCTGCTATGTTCAAGAATAATGCATGCTGTTTAAAATGACTCTGTTACAGAGCTTCTGCAGTAATAAGCCAAATTTTGCTCTCTGTGACATTAGAGGAACCCCCTGACAGGTGCTGGGATCGCAGAATTTTGGCCAAAGCATTTTGTTAGTTTGTGTTGGATCCAGACATGGCCTATCCAGCCAGTTTGCCAGGATCTAATGTTTAATATTTACTCAACATGTTATGGGCCAATACACAACAGCAGAGAAGAGGTGCAGACAAAACCCTCCTGACCTTGCTGGATCACCTTTGTTCTTCCCTAAGATCAAGGTGCCTGATCCTTCCCATAGATATCTATTTGCAATTGCAGTGGTTCTGTCTTCTCTAAGCAAAATCCACTCCTTGGACAAGCACCACTGGTGTGCTAAGAAAGGGAAGGATGGTGCAAGGGGCACAGTGGGAGTACTCTGCATTCACTGGCATAAAGCTCTTAGTAAGGTGCACAAGCACACATACTCTTACGGCAGGCACTATTCTCATGCAGCCACACAGAGTCATTTCCTTTTCTCAGGGCATGTTTTAATACAAAGGTGTTGGGCCTCTGGAAACAATGAACTTCAATGTCAAGTAGCAGAAATTTTCTGTAAAAAGAGTAACAAGCAGTCCTGTTGTAGCCTTGCATCACTTCTGTGTTAATTTTTAAAAGCATAGAATGGGATCAGTTGCTAATAATTTGCTATTGCAAATAATATTACATGAGATAATGAATTTTCAAATATTTCACTCTAGCATTTGTCATTATCAACATGCAGAAGGGCAGAACTATCTATGCTATTGCCACTTGTTATTTACTGTGAATACCTTGAAAGGGAGACCGCCTGCTCTGTCTAATGTCTGTTTAACTCTCTCCCTTTCCTGCTTCTTCCTGCAAATCTTACCATGATTTTTCCAGAAGATTTTTGCAAACATGAAAATGTACTGCTTCAAATGTGAATAATTTAGTGGGAATTCACATCTTAATCATAGTTTACTACAGAGTCTTTCAAAGAACCACAGAAGTTTGAAGCTAGTTATGAGAAGAAATGCTATGATTTAATTGTCAGGAAGCACTTACAGTCCTTATTTATACATGCTCATACTCTGCCCTATGCTGCTCTGCAGGGCTGTATTAAACATGCAAATACATGACTACCAATTTTCATGTTGATTTTGGAAGATAATGTAAGCTAGGACCGTAAAAATGAAAATATGGGCATTGTTTTCTGTGGCTACTGACAGCTTATGCTTCACCATTTGGAAAACCAGTGTAAATGCTACAGGGTGGACAGTGTGATCTAATGAAAAGGGCACTGGACAAGCCATCATCAGTGTTTGGTTCCTCTGTGGTGTATAACCTGCTGTTTGACTGTGAGCATGTAACTTCGCCATTAGGTGTCTTAGTTTCCCTTCTGTAAAATGATGGTAATTATTATTCTGTTTATTTATTGAGACCCTTGAATGAAAACATGCTATAGGAATTTATTTGTAAGAAATGGGAAGTACTACTACTACAGTGTTGGCAAATGGATTTATCTACTTTAAGTAGCTGTAATAGATGAAGTTAGTTTTAATACCCGTAATGAAGCATTTGAATTAGTAGATGGTGTGCACTTAATAGCTAGCATATTCTTCCATTGTACAGTGGAGCTCATAAAGTATTGTGCCAACAGTAAAAACAAGAGTTCTGTGTTAAAAAGGCATAGCAAGGGAAAAGCAGCAGTAATTCTCAGCCCTTTTAATTATTTTGTATTACTACATATAAGTTAGTGTTAAATTTTATTGTAAATGGATTAAAGAAATTGCCTTTGTTTAGGAGCTGTTCTCAGCCGGTAAGAACTCAGGGAGTACATTCAGTCTATTGTCAACATTTTTATGTGAGGGCTTTATCTTTCAAAGACTTCTATAAAAGTAATCATTAATACATCTTTTTGGTCTAAGGCAGGCCTAGAGGAAATGTAATTAGTAGTCCTAATAATAAGTCTTAATAATTTTCTAAAAAGCAAACAGGTTGCAACTGTTTAAAGAAAATAGGCCACAAAAATCATTGTCTTTAATACTGGATTATTGTAGTAGCCCTGAAATGGATAAACAAGTTTGTACCATTCAGTACAATAGGAGTTTAGCCTAGTAGAAGATGAACAGGTTGGTGAAAGCTAATAGACGCCTTGCCTCTATCCCAAGACAGATTTTTGTTCTCCTTTTAAAGACATAAGTATAATGTGGAAAACTGCTCTTCCAAGATGAATAGTCCCTGAAACATCTCTTGTAATAACAGCTAATAACAGGTTGGTAACTTGGCCTCCAGACTCATCTATTTCATGTTAAGAACTAGTTCACTTGACTTGTTTTACTGGCTTTTGGGGATTCATTGTGAACTACTCACTTTTAAGATGGCAACTGGATATTTTTTCAGCATGTACATGCATGGACAACAAGACTGGGGGAAAAAAAGTTGTGTTGTTGTATTTGTCTTCTTGGACTCTGTTTTGCAAACGCTCAGAATTTGCCCATGTAGTCACCAAGAAAAAACAGATAGATTCATGGTGTACTTTGCGATATTTCCCATTCTTCAAAGATTTCATCACAGAGAGGATTCGTTTTGCAAGTCACCAGAGACACACTGTGGTGATTGATTGGCACAAAGTATAATTAAGATATCATTATAGTGAGCTGTGTTGCCAATGCAGTCATTGAAGCAAAACTTTCTATCTTTTGAAAAGATAAAACTTTTATTTGCTGCTATGTTGCTTTTATAGTCAGCAATTGGAAACCGTCTGCAGGAATGCTGATGGGAGAACAGGCGATGTGTTCATCTGACTGCTCAAAGTAACCTGTCGCCTTTCCAGTACAGTGCATCAGCTCATGGTGCAGGTAGCTTTCATAAAAGTAGATCAGGTACTATTGCTGCTTACATTAGGAACATTTTAAAACTCATAGAGTGTATTCTTACAGTGCAGCTCCTACTGACATTGGCGGGGTTTGCATGTGCTTTGCTGGTGGGATACAGTAGTTCTGTTTAACTGATTTAAAGACTTCCAGTATTGTAATAAGTGTATGAGTTTTTCATCACTGTAGTTTGTAAGAGTCTACCTAATTTGACAAGAAATGTTTTGCAGTTTCAGTTGGTTTGGTTCTAAGTATACGTGCGCAGGCACACAAAGGAAATTGAGGAATAAATCTGATACAAAATCAGAACTGTTCCACTGAGGATGGTTAAAGATCTAGTACATTGATTTTAATATGTTTTCAGCATTGCACTACAAATCCTGATGTGCAAGCCATCTTTCATCCCCTTCTCTTTTCTAGAGACAGCAAATTGCTGATTTTGACAGGCTAGAACTGAAAGGAGAAATCAGAAAACTCATTTGATGCACTTTTGGGAAAGAAATCATTGCAGGTGCAGGACATAAGACATACCCATCACAATTGTTACTATTTTTCATAGTAATAATATGTAAGCCTACAATTTACCAACTAGCTCTTTCTGGCTATTAGCTGTGCTTGATCTAGCTGGCCATAAATCTCATCCTAGCTATGTTGTCTTGGCAATATGGTCCAGAGGCTGGCAAGTTTGCTTAGAATCTCCTTTATTTGTCTCTGGAGCACTGTGAGGAATTTCTGCTCAGCAGCTCAAGCTTTGCAATATTGCTCACATGAGACCCAGTGAGTGATTGCATTAAATGTTTTTGTTTGTCTCCCTTCTCTGAACATCCCACCAGAAGTAGCTTTGGGTCATGGGACTTCTCTCAGAAGTCTCTTAGTTACTTCAGTGAACAAAAATTGCATTAAATGCATCCATGGTGATTCTGACCCAAAATAGTATTCTGAGTCTAAAAACTGAAAGCACAGATGAACAGTTACTGCTTTGCCAGTGTAAGCAATGTGATGTTTTTAGGGAGAAATAATGTCGCCTATTTAGCCAACTGGTACAATTGGAAGAAATAGACATTTTTTATTGTTGTGCCTGAAAGTTTCTGTTTTTCCAGCTGTATCAGCTGCCCTAACCAAAGATATTCCCTCTCCCTACCTTTTATTTTCTCTTAGTAGTCTCTCATATTCTTAAACCTTTATAGCTACAACAATAGCACATTGCCAACATAGACAGGAATAGCCTGTGTATTAGTTACTAAAGTGTTAAAAACTGGTTTGGAAAGACATTATTGAGCAAATTTGGAAATAATTTATGTTATCCTCTGTCCCTGGAGGTATCTAACAGACATGTAGACGTGGCATTTAGGCACATGGTTTAGAGGTGGACTTGGCAGTGCTAGGTTAATGGACTCAATGACCTTAAGGATTTTTTCCAGCCTCAATGATTTTATGATTCTATGAAATATGCATAGGTAAAGTTTAGTAGTCCTGTTTCAGAAGAACAGCTTTTTACTTTATGTTCCAAGAAGAGATTAATCTGGAAAAAAAAAACAACCTATCTAACAGAATGAGATTGTTTAACTGGTAGGTTTAAAGAGAGCTAGAAATTGCTTTAATGTAGACTAGGAAGAAGAAGAGGTTCTCCACCATCATATGATGTGGAGCATATACTTTACCACATGAATGGAGTCCAAAAAGGAGACTAGGACATTGGATTCACTGTTGGGAAATCCACCTCTGGGGTCTAAATATGTTTCTAAGAAAAGTGCATCTATTGTGGATGTTCTCATTGTGTATCAAAGCACATAAAGAAAGCCACCTTCTCTTATTCTGATCCTCTTAAGAAATTAGGGTCTGATCTGTAGGTTGCTTGTGACACCATGGGGAGTGATACAAGCAGAGTGCCTACTGAAAGTACTGCCTACTACTAATAGAAATTAATATACTAGAAAAACAGGCTTCAGGTTTCCCTGGTCAGCCAGAGAAATGGTTAATGCCAGTTGTGTAGAATGCCCTAAATATGTGTTTATCTGAACACTGTACCGCTCACATCTTCCACCAAGGCTGGCTCTTTAAGTCTAAAATGTAACTTGGTATGTTTACAAAAACCCATTAAGACATGAGCTGAAAATCTCATTATCAAAATGATACTGTTAAAATATTGGGTTTATCTTAATATTGAGTAGCATATGATTCACTACCTGGATGAGTTTTTCTTTTTCCAAATAAATCCATGTTTTTGTTCCTTTGCCAGAATAAATCCTTTGAGCCTTTATCAAAGTGAAAGGGTAATAACCTGCTAAACAGTATGAAAGAATTAGGTGATAAAGTATTACAGGAAAGAATGCATTTCATAAGTACACAGTTCTCAAATTATACCTTGATTTTGAAGTGAACGCAGAGGCCTTGCCCAACAGTGATTTGGTAATTGTTGTAAAGTATTAACACATTTCCTTTATTTCAAAATCTCTATGTGAAGTATGTTTTTAAATTATAAATTTTAAAATTCAGCAAAAGATCAAACATCAAAATTAACCATGCTGACTAAAAGTATATATTCTGTAATGTGAAACAGACTGGGAGTAATAAGAACTAGGTGGAATAGGACTAGGACGTCTACCCACCAAAGCACAGATAACTTATTTACCTTGTAAGGGCTCAACAGCTGGAAAAAATAAAGTTATCTAAATACTACCCAAAGTAGCTGGAAACTATAAGCGCCGCTACAAATATATATATATCTATTTAAATAATGGGGAGTTTTAAATTGTCACATAATGTTTGCATAAAATTTGTAGGTCTCTGATATTTGTATTTTAACAGCCTATAGGAATTTTGATATAGTTGTGTAAGTTGTATCTTCAACATGGACATTTTTTATGTAGTCTGTTTACAGTTTTTATACTTAATGCAAAGCAATTATAAGGATACTGTGGGGCATGGGGAAGACAATGGAAAACAACGAAAAAGCATGTTAGCAATAAAAAGATACTATATTAAATTTGGTCTAAAACATAGCTTGAATGAGCTCTGACAGAACTGATATGGCTGGTTGTTTCCTGTGCCAGGAACGACCGTGGAACCCCAGCAGGAAGCGTGCTACAGAGCAGGATCACATTACACCCTTGTTTTATGGTTCATTTCACTTATTTAATGCAATTTGAGAACCTGCAAAAAAAGAACACTCTAAAAAGGGGATGTTTATTATTTGAAAATATGTCGTTTCTTTGACTCAATTAAGTTGGGTTTTGGGGACACCTGAGGTGCCTAATGTATGGCAAGTATGACCATGCAGCAGGTTGTACAGGAAAAACAAAATGCTTCCATATTCAAGAGATGTAAAGAATGGTGCAGATAGTTTATATCTGTAAACTTTTGCCTGTCTACTTTAGTAAACCCAAGTGTGCTACAGAGCTACAACAACAACAAAAATCATAGTAGTTTTCCTTTACAACTCCCAAGTAAATTTTAATACAGTACGGTGGTTTATTAAAATTATGTAGACTAAAAGGGTTGTTTAGTGTTCCAGCTGATTTGTAGAGTGTGATAAAATATTCCAAAATCTTTGGAAACAAGGAACATGCTACAGCCTGTATTTGGTTTGACAAAGCTGTGTTCAAATGAAGGAAGAATGTTTAACGTGCTAACTAGATAATGATTCATCAGTTCTGGCAGAGAAACTAATTTTTCTTAATGTAGGACTTAAAAATGTGTGGAATGAACAGCTGGATACCGCAGTTGTGGCATGCCATGTTAAGTCTCTGTCTGTTTTCCCCTACAGTGATCTCAGTATGAACAACATTACTAAGCTGCCCTCAAACCCCGTGCACAATCTCCGCTTCCTGGAAGAGCTGTAAGTATCATTGTATCCTTGATGGGCATAGTCAGCACTAGACACATTCCTGTGTTTGTCTCTCATACTTACTGTGGGAACCAGATAAAACGGTGCAGGAAAGCTGTCAGGCTGACACTTTTGGCACATGCGGAAACACTTAGTTGAAAAAAATCCAATTGCTTGTGATTCTGGAAATGAACTTATAAAAGAGTTACCGTGAGGCTACAACTTCTCTAAGTAAAGACAGAGCCAAACAAATTAAAATTTTTAAACAAGGGCCATTTAAAAGAGCTGGATTGCTTTTTGGAAATAGTTAAGCAGCAGGATATTAAAAGTTTGAATACTGGCTCATGTTTATTAAAATCGCAAGTAAAGCTATAATCAAAACCAAAACCTGCTGCCTTGTTCTGCCTGTGTCAAGGACAATTGAGTCCACATTTCGTAGTATCAAGGCTTCTTGTCCTAATCACTTTTAATTACTGTTTCCTTGCTCTTAAATTTAGCATCCCTGAAGGCTGACTGTAAAATGCAGAGTCCTGCAAAAAGCTTAGCTGTGCTATCTAGTATGTTCACTGACAGGAAAAAGTACACTGCGAAAACTAGCTAAGCAAGCACATCAAAAGAGGAATGCTGGCTTGAAGTGATGATGGCTAACCTAAAGTGAAAAGTATTGTGCATTTGTGGGACCTGGATTTGGCAGTGACCCTAGGAATAATGGCCCAGGTTTAAAAGAAAATTTAGGTTCCTGAGGAGTTTTGGAGGCTCTGTAGCTGATGCACCATAGATCTTGTGGGAAAAAGCTGGTACCTGCATTTACATGAGTACCTCTAAAAGTTGATTAAAAGAATTGTCTAGGCATCCAGCCTCTTATGAAATGTGGTTTATAAGCTTTTAAAAGTGAAAGCCTCCTTTTTTTATAGAATGTTTAGCTGCTAACACACCATAAAAGCCACGTAAGATACGCAAAGTAATGGTGCTGCTCTTCTTGCAACGACATGGTCTATTTTAACCTGCCAGATGTGTACAGTCCTCTGCAGTTTTGGTGGGTATTGCACTGACAACTTTTTGTGTCTTCGCTAATGTTCATTTGAATTTTGCCACCTGGTCTAATTAGTTGTAATGCTAACTTTGAATAATACTTTATCTGCAAGCAGATTTTCCTTTCCTGAATTGATACTTGCAGCACTTATATTTAGAAAGCATTATTTCTTTTAATTCTCCATCTTCCTTTACTTCTTTTCTTCAGTTATCAATATCTGTATTGCTGTTGGTGCAACTTTCAAATAACACACAGATAAGGACATAAGAAGGAGAGAGGTCACACACCAAGTATTAACTGTATCAAGTGTGTATGAAGTGAATCATGCCACAAAGACCCTGCTTATGGATTTTGCATCATGTTCATGTTTGCTTGTCCAATCTCCTGTCAACTGTAGTAACCCTACTAAAAGCTTCTAACCCAATGATTTCTCTCCAGCCATTAAAGAAAAGAAGAACTAAAATTTGGGCTTTTCCTGGAAGGAAATTCTAATACATTTACCCTCACTCTTTCATTTTATGGTCCAAAGTTAGATGACTCAAAGAGTGAGACTTATGTCACTGCTTGAGAAACTGTTCAGCAGTCTAGTTCATCTTCCTAATCAAGACCTTTGAAAATCTGTTTACCTTATGCTTGTGTTGGGCCTACTTTTTCCACCAGAACTATTAAACAGTGATCCCTGTAATTCTCTGTTCCAAATTAAGTAATTCCAGGCCTTCATTGCTGGTAATACCAGAAAAATATTTCTGTACTATGTTTTGTTTTACATATATGGAGTCAGCCCCTCCATTTGTTTCACACAAGCCAATCATTTCAATTTCTTATTAATTGTGATGCTGTTTTGTGAAACCCTTCCAGCTTGTATTCACTTTTCAAATAAGCATAGAAAACTGAAGCCTTTGAAGCTGTGAGGCAACTGATTACCTCTTCTTAATGCAGATTCAAACCCATTGTGTGGAGAGATTCTTCAGTGTTCAGAGACATGTAATACAATTCAGTCCAGTATTACACAGAAAAAGTATAGACAATGGAAAGGGAACTGGATATTCAATTTTGAAGTAGGAGGTAATGGCCGTTGTAGTTCCATGCTCCCCTATGTTTGTTTCTGAGCAGTGATTTTACATATGAAAATTGTTTTCCCATCCAGGCGTTGCCACATGATTTTTATTCCCAGCTTACCTGAGAATTCTGTGATTTATGTGGCTTAGTTGAGTTACACTTTTGCAAGGTATAAGTTGGCCAATAATGCAGACATTGTAAAAATAAGCTTTTGCGAGATCTTTATACCAAAGCAAGGTTTCCATGAAAGTGAAATGCATTTTAGAAGTGTTTATCTGCTCTTTGAAATAAAACAGCAGGAGTTTAAAATGCATTTTTAGGAGGTTTTAGGGTTGAAAAAAGTGTTACTAATCCTTTATTAGAGGTCTGGTTCGAAAATCTGATAAAAGCTGATGATTGATCCACTGAGCTTTAGCTTAGATGTTACGTCCTAGGTGCATGGTTTGGCAACACTTATAAGTCACTACCCCCAAAGAACTGAGATTTTTATTAAGGCAGTTAAACGAGTTGTTTTGACTCCAAAACAAGGATGTATAAGCCAGATCTGTTCAGCCAGTTCTGACCTTCTAGGCTGACTCTGAGCCACTCCTCCAGTGAAAATTAGACAGCTCTGCAAGCAGCATTCTTGCAATCCTAATGATCATGCCAAAGACTCTGATCAGCGAAGTATAACCTATTGAAGCTATGCTGTATTTCTGAGGTGTGTGTTCCTCTAAAAATTTTGGAAAACGTTCTGGTACTTTGAAAACTGAACTGTTCTAGCTCCTAAAATGTTTGGTTTTGAGCAAGGTCTCAAAGCTAAAGTTTCAAGAACTTTCACTGCTCAATGACTTAGGATCCCATAGGTAATTTCAGAGCTACACACAGTCTAACACATAAGTTATGAATTTGCTTTCTTCACCTAAATAGTGGATTTGGTTTATTCACTTCATACATGCATACACGTAAAGACAAATCGTTCAGGCTATGCCGCTGTTTTTGATATGTGGTATTTTGTCTTTATTTGTGAAAATGATGGGCCTTTCAGGCCTGATTTTCTCCTAAAGTTTGTATGATGGAACTCCCACCAAGAAAGAAATATGCCTCAGCTGTTTGATTACCAGCAGATTGCTCTGTATGAACTTGTACAACACCATTAAGTCAAATTCTTCATTATAAATTCAAAATAACTGCAGAAATGACTGAGTCTAAGACTCGATCTTATGTGGACTATTTCTAGACATTTATTATTCTGCAATAGATGTAGAATGCCCGTGTTAATAGAGCAGTGAGTTAGAGTAATGCATGAAAAGAAGGGGTTTTTTAAAAAAGAGTGAGGAATTACCTAGGGTGGGACTCTTTTTAAGAGTTTAAGGTGCAACCACATCTGAGTGTAGATGTATCATTTTGTGTTCAGTAACACTTTAAAGCAGTGCCTGAAACTGTTTGATTTTATAAATTAATGTCTCTATGAAGGGTGAGGAAGAAAGCCAATAATAATTTAAACCTATTTAAATCACAGCTAACTACAAATATCTCCAACTAGATATATCTTCACATATAAATACATATACATATGCATAAATATACGCACACACAAATATATGCCTCACATATGTGAGGCTTCTATTTTAATTTTGAACACAAGAACATTCCAGAAATAAGCAAAACTCCAAAGGATTTTTTAGTACATTGTGATTTTTCAGCAACTTACAATAGATGTTTTAGTGAAACAGCAACAAGAGACTGTTATATTGCAATTATTATACCTACAGAGTCAGGCAGCTTCAAGTAACTTCCATTTCACAAAATCAATCAACAAAGCCACTTTAAATTAATTGCAACCTACATATAGGTGCAGGGAAGTTTACTGACATCTGTGTTATTTCTTAAAGTAACCTTCAAAGGAATTAAATATATATACATAGTTCTTCAGATTGAACACATTGTTATTACCATGGTTATTCAGGCAGAAGTGCCTTTAAAAGTGCATTTTGCTACCTTACTGAAGTGCAGCATTACAGATACAATACAAAACAGACCTAGTATGTGAATCTCACCATGATTTGTGTGGAAATCCCTTTACACTGCAGAGGTGGTCAAGAGGCCAGTGTATACGTGAAAATTAAGTCCTAAATTACCAGGCGCAATCCATTACCATCTGTTCTTATTTATTCTTTTCCCTTTCCTTCTCTATGCTTTCTCTTTCTTCCTACAAAGAGGTTTTCAAAGCTGTTAATGGGAATTAGGTGTTGTTTTCCCCACTGATTTTGAGCAGTGGAACTGATCTCTCCGGTCATTTCTGTCTTTGAAAACTGAGAGCATGAACTCCTGGGATCTTGTACAGTCTTTATTTTTGTGCTAGTGCAGGCACCTTGTGGCTAGCACTGAAAACTGATTCTGTACTTTTTATTATTACATAAGGTAGCAGAAAACATGGGAGTGCTGCATTTGGAGAAAGTGGGGGCATCTTGTAATTTACTTCAAAAATCTTTGGACAGGATGCTTGGATACTAAAATCTTTCCCAAATATTAATCTGCATAGATGTAAAAACCTCCAAAGCAAAAAAGTAAAATTACCTGCAACTGACATGCACAACAAAAGTAGAACTAGAGGATCATCTAGTGTTCTCAAACTGTTCACACATGCTTCCTTCCGATGTCACTTAAATGCTAATTTTACAGTTCTTGCACAGCAGGTTTTAGTGGAGCTGTTCCTGGTGGAAACTGGCTTGTGCCACCTCCATCAGCTAAAGTTTCAAGAACTTTCACTGCTCAATGACTTAGGATCCCATAGGTAATTTCAGAGCTACACACAGTCTAACACATAAGTTATGAATTTGCTTTCTTCACCTAAATAGTGGATTTGGTTTATTCACTTCATACATGCATATACGTAAAGACAAATCGTTCAGGCTATGCCGCTGTTTTTGATATGTGGTATTTGTCAATGAGAGGTACCTGTCACCAGCCAGGCAAGTGGCCCATGGCACATTGTAAATTCTGTTGCTATAAAACAGACTTTGCTGATAACTCAGGGCTGTGGCTCCCCAACTTTGCTTTAATACAGCGAGGGAGGCACTCAAGAGTCCTGACAGAGAGAAGTGCACTGGTCATCTTGAAATTAACCATATGTTGGTAAAAACAGTGAGAAGGTGTTTGTCTAGTCAATCAGTTGGAAGCAATTACAGTAGTCTTCTCCCCTAGTTTTTGCATGCACAGTTTGATTTACTAGAAAAGAACAAACAGAAATGCAGAAGTTTCCTACTGTATGAGATAACAACTTGTAACCTTTACATTCACAAGACAAGGGCCCCAATTTTCTGGAGCTGTCGCTGCCTTTGTTGCTGTCCCTTTGATGCCACTAGAGCGAGTAACAACAAAGAACTCTCCCATGTGGGTGTTTCAGCCTGGTACCCTCCAAACTGCCCTTTTTGCTGTCTTATCGAGAATGACAAGATGAGGAACAAAAAAAAAAAGAGAAACAAGAGCAAATGACTTATTAGATCAGAGCTGCTTGCATTGCTTGTTGAATAGCTTGTGCTGACAGACAATTATTCTGGAAATGTTAACGCAAATTGCATGGAGCAGCCTTGACGCTGGAACTGCTATGTATCTGTGGTGTAAAGGGGCAGAAGGGGAGGAGGTGGGGAAGGAAGGCGATAGAAGTGAAGAGAGTAAAAAATGCATGCAAGCGGAAACAGTAAATGTCCTACGTTGATATCCAGGAAACCTTGTCAGTGCTGCTGTGTTGCTCTTACTGAGCATGTGTTGAAGTTTACTTTTGGCTTGTACCTTATGAATGCTTTCTGGAACTTGTAATTTACTTTCTAGCAATGTTCATTAAGAACCGGTTTAGAACATAAAAAAAAAAGCATAGGAAGAGCTTTTGGTGTTTTGCGATCAATGCAGATAGTGAAATTATACTTAATTAAACTAAGGTGAAGTGATGCTTTATTAAACATGCTATATATCTGTAGATCCTGAGGCACGATTTTAATTTAAGTCTTACACATTCTGCGTGTACTGCAGAAAGTATGCAGAAATAATTTCCTTTTTTGTCAGTGGAACTTCAGCCTGTTTGTAGACTGCTTGATTTCAGTGCAGTGAATTACTTCTGATATCTACACTGTTCGGTTTTCCACTTGTTTAGGCTTATGAGTAATGAATTCAGCCAATATCACATTTATATCTATTAGGTCACAAGTACAGTAAAAACAGCTTCCTCTGAGTTGTTTTTTTAAATTTCCAAATGGAAGTAACAGTAATTTCTCCATTAACTCTTTGGTGTTGCTTCATTGTACCACTCAGAAAACAGTAGTAGCCTCCAAACTTGGACCTACACAATTTGTGTCCTTTGCCTATCACGCAGGAATGACAAAACAGGTAACACATTTCTCATTACTGATACTTTGATCATGCTGTGTTGTACTGCAGTACAGTTCAGGCAGTTCCCATTATTAATGATTAGTTCTTATCCTTTCTGGTGATACTGGTACTACTGGGATAAAACCAAAACCAGGATCAGAATTGTAAATGACACTTGGAAGACCCAGCCAATATGATCCACCACTTGTTGCTCCATCTTGCTGTAACATTTAAACCCTGAGAAAGGAATTTTAAGATTTAACATTATTCTGGGGGTAGTGATTTGGTGACAGCATTCTTCAAACACAGAAGTTATGTCTCTTACTGGTTGTATCCTTGGGATCAGCCGCTGGGAATCGGCATGGGATTTCCTGGCTGATGTCAGAGTACCTCCCGACAGTTGGCCTTGCTGCAGTCAGAAGGCAGGTACATGGCTGCCTGTTTAGCAGAAGGGCCCTGTTGGAGTCTTGTAGAGGGATGCTGCCTCTGCAGCACTGAGAGCAACGCAGCTTCTTCTTGGCGCTGGCCGTGGACAGCTTCACGAAAGGTCAGTTGTCTTTAGCAGTTATTGGATCACACTCATGCCAGGTGCAGAGTCTCTGCCTTCTATAAGTGGAGAAAGAAACAGTACGTTTTAGACCATATCCTTAACTGACAGAAATCCATGATCTGTTTTATCAAAGCCAGCTCAAGATCAAATACACACTGATTTCATTCCAACTGCTTGAGGTCAGTTGGAGTTATTCCAGTTTACACCCTGTGAGAATTTGGCACATGCATTTTAAAAGGCAATTAGGCCCTAAAGCAAGAGCAGAATGTGTTATATTTGAATTTCTAACAAAACTGCAAGTAGCAATAAATATAATATACAGCACACTTATGACTTGCACGCTCCCCTCCCCCCCTTTTAAAGAAAGGAGAATATCATTACACTTTCTTCTTTGATCTCTCTGAGCATCAGATTTTTTAATATATCATTTGACCCACGTTTCTTTTTATGTTACTATACTGATTACAATTTTAATTAACATGACAGATTGAAATATAAAAAGATAATTAAAATACAGATTAACATTTAAATTCATAGTGTAACAAAGTCATTGCTCAAAAACATTTTGAAATATATATGTTGATATCATCCATTAACTAATAGTTAACATAGTAATTAATTCATACATTTCTATTACATTGGCCCAAGAATCATCACCAAAAAATATCAAATTAAACTGTTATCTCAAAATTTTAGTTGACTTTGGGTAAGTGCTTTATGAGTATCCATATTGTCAAAGCTTTCCTGATGTAATAAGCAACAGCATTTCATGCTACCTATTTGTAGATGTATATGTAAGCTGAAGAAAATTATGGTCATAGAAATATATAAATTATATATTGGTTATATATTTATATAGTTGGACTAAATATATGTGTAGATGTGTGCTTGATAATCTTTGATTAAGTCTGACAGAAAAAAACATAAGAGCAAAAGATTTAAGATGGGTAATTCTTCCTTGAACAGAGGTGATTTTTTATATCCAGAACAAGTTGTTTTAGAGACAGATTTGGAAATTTATGTTTTTCTGTTATACTTTCACATTGTTCCTCCACAAACAGCCATTTCCTTTATGAGAAATGGAGTTAATAGTTTAAGGATTGGTACTAGTGCTGTTGGTACAACTCCTCAGAGAAGAGTAAATTACTGGCAAATGCAATACTGAGGTAGGATGCAAATGAGACTCCTATTTCTACTTGTGCCAGCACAAATTTTTCCGTAGATATCAATGAGGCTAAGATTTCACCATGGATCTTTATCAGTTATTCAGAACAATTATGGCAGTTGGAGAGGCGGATCAGGCTTTTAAGATGTTTCAAATTACAAAAGATAATTTCTTATCTGTACCCAAGGTATAAAAGACAAAATTCACAATTACATGAATTTTAATGGCATTTTCTACATGGCATACTAGTTTTTTAGCACCAAATTCAGGAAGGTTAGTACCACATAGCAGCAGAACTGTCCAGCTGTTGGGTTTTTTCACTGTCCCAGGCCTCTGTACTTTCCATTTCTGTTCACAAAAGCAAAGACTTTTTTCTCTAGGTTCTTCCATATAATTCCTTTTCAATTGGATGCCTCGAGAATTTGTTAGCTGTAGTATATAATGTAGAAATGAGGAAGGAAATACCTATTTTCCAAGAAAACGGGCAAATACAAAACTGACTGAATTGTGACGTTGTTAACTTGCTCACCTTAAATATACATATATATAACCAAATCTGTTCTAGCATTCTCTTAGCATGTGCTGTTGTTGCTCTCATTCCTTAACCAAAATCAGCAAACCAGTTAGCGAAGAGAAATAAAATGCAGAGTCAAAGGGACGTCAAGGCGGGGTAGTAGTTCACAGTATTATTTTTGTAGAAGTCTCTCAGTATCTTTGCAGAGTTGAAGGACATTTCAGATTGCACTTGCAGTTACATTCTGTGTAGGATATTGCAGTACACGTGGAATGATTAAATGCAATGCAGCACAAGTGATGCAATGATACATAACCTCATCTGTATTAAAGTGCGTGCACTGGCACTAGTCTAGGAACATTGAGTTAGTCTGGTATTGCTGTTATAGTTTACTGCCATAATAGTAAGAGTCTAATACATTTATCATAAATTTGAGTGTAATGAAGTTCTACTTTACTGTATCCATTCTGAAATAGAATTGCAACAGATTTCACTGGATTTTCACTTCTTAATAGTGGAGCTTGACTCCTTTCATACTGCTTATTCCTGTCACAGGTTAAGCCTGTGACACCAAGATCCAGAATGCTGTCTGTCCTCCTAATTTCAGCACCTTGCAAGATTTGATCAGTAACTTGTTCCAGAAAATTCCATTGTGCTAATCCTGTTAGAGCACGGCATGAATATTAATTAATGTAAACATAAGCTTTTTCCCAAGGAGTCTATTATCTCCTTTTCATGTCCTTCCTATAAGTTTGATAATACTAGATTTTGAAATACACTTTAGAGATGCTTGTTCAGCATTTGCTGGACTAGATCTTACTCAAGCAAAGTGAAAAGCAGCCACTACCCATATCATGCTGTCACTGTCTGCTGCAGACAGTGAGGAGTAGGTGTTTTCGATTTGCCACAGCTTCTTTCCACAGTAAGTGGAGAGGTGCTTGCTTTATTAAATGCCACAGTTTGTTAGCTGTAGAGAGAGTTTTTAGTGTTCCAAGTTCATCTTCCATTCCAGCAGGTAGTGAGGAGATGCTTGGTATCTCGCAAGGCTTGTCCTGATGCAGAAAACATCCACGCACAAAGCAGTTTTGAGTTGGTGAAGAAAAATTATTCTACTAGAAATGTGAAGGAAATGGTTGACTGTGGTCAGTCACAGCTTCATGTTTATTTGCTTCTTTCTGAGGAGTGAAGTTTTCAAGGAAAGGAAAACAAAAAAAGGTTTCTGATCATTTTCAGAGCTTTCTGTGGATGGCTCATTCATTGTGTTGTCTTTGGGAATGTTCTTCTGACTTGGTAACCACCATTTAGCAGAACTATGAAACTGGAGGAGAGGCCAGAATACACCAAAGGGCTAAACAAATGGGGAATGCTCAAAGGAGAGCCCCAGCACACCTTTCTTAGACCCAGCTGTAGGCCATGAACCTGCCCTGCAGCACAGCATCTATTCCAACAGTGAGTGGAGATTGCCAGCTAGACTGAACAGCATTGGAAGATATTTTATAAATTGCTGCCATTTGAAAAGATGAAGGCAACATGCATAAGTAAAATCTGGTTCTGAAATAATATAGCTCCAAAAATGTGATCCAAAATCAGTAACACTGTGTACTTTTGATTACATTTTCATTAAAGAATTATAGAACCGTTTAGAAAAGACCTTTAAGATCATCAAGTCCAACTGTTAACTCAGCACTAAGTCCGCCACTAAACCATGTCACTAAGCACTTTTGAGCCTGAATGTACTTAATATTTCTAAAATAATGCCAGAAATGCTGGAAACTTAAAAAAAATAACGTTTTGAAATTCAAAATAGAAGCCAGCCATTTGGTTATTCAAGCACTATAAACAAGCTACCTCATTCCTGCTCTCAGAAATCATTAACTAACTGCTGAACTATAGAAACGGATAGTATGTCCATCCTCATCTGTTCAGAGAATGGGATATTTACCAATCAGACTAAAAGCACTACCCAGAGTCCATCCAAAGTTTAGTAAAATACTGGGCAGCTTCCCTCAAATAATTTAGGGTAGTGGAAAACAAAATCCCTGAAGTGGAGAAGAGTAAACCCTCATATATACTTGATAGGTACTATAGTGTCAACAAAGGTGTTAATTTTCCTCTATGCCAAGACTGAGAATAGAAACATGGTGATAGCAGGAAAAAAAACGTTAAAAATGGCCAGGAACAAATAAGCCAAACTTAATGAGCTGTGCAGCATGCCTTAAAGAATTGGTGTGCTAACTTTCATCCAAGAATATTGAAATAATTAGACAATGATGCAAATGAATAATTTTTGCTGATTTTACCAAATACCAGAAAGCTGGGGGATTGGAAAGGGCTGAGAAGATGCTACAGTTGTGCCAGTGTGTTCAGAAGTGGTCTTATGGAGCATCTTGGGAATACGTAAGTGGTTTACCTGAAGTCAGTTCCACAGAAAATCATGAAAAGGGTGTAATGAGAAAGAATTTTAAATGGTAACTGAAGATTAGACAACATCATTGCATAGAAAATAATTGTTTACAGATAGCTACTTTTTTCTGACATTGTCAATTTTCTTTGTGATAGAACTACATGGACATACACATATTTTGGCATTTGTGATGCATGTGATGTAGCTCTCTACTGAAATATGTAGGGCTATCACAATGAGTGTGATCTTCTGCTGCATAATCAGAGGAATATCATGTAAGATAATATTAATTGCAGTCTGCAAAATTAGTGAGAGCTCTTTCCAAACTGAAAAAATTAAAAGCAGGACTTCAAGCATGATCTGAGTTTTGAAAAACTCATAAGGAATACATGCAGAAGATGTGTCTACCCAAAATAAAATGAACATGTGGTTTCATCTGCCTAAAGTGTTTGTACAAGACATACTTATTGATTGAGAAGTTGCGATCTAAAAGGAGAAGAAGCAGAGTATAAACCTAGGGTTGGAATCTGAAATGAAACAAAAGAGGAAAAAACGTCTCAGTTTAACAGTGCAGTTAACTACCACTTAGAACAGCTCGGGAACATGGTGCAGCATCACTCCCTTACAACCATCTGCTGGCTCTCAATATTCCTCTGAAAAGTGTTGCATCTGGGTCTGTCTGGAGGAGTCAGGCTCTTAGGGTGGTATATTGCTGGTGACCAGATGATCCAAATAGACCTTACAGTCAGAATGACAACAGTTTCATCTGTCAGATGTTCTCCTGAAGACAGATGGACAGAAAACCTGGTCACAAAAGGTAATAGGAAAAAAAGTTACATGGAAGGGTTTTAGCTATCAGAGACTAGCTCAAATGTAACCCAATGCAGTACAGTCTCAATAAAACCATCCTGAACATCAGTGAGGCACGTAACATGTACACCTGTGGGAGCGTCTCTGTGCTTAGGTATTTCATTCTACGTATACTAGATATGCATTACAGCTACCATAAAAATGTCTTGAAATTATGATAGTGCTTTTCAAAAAATGCCAGACATTAGGGCTTACCACAGAAAGCCATTATGATGTTCTGAAGCTGGGAAAAGTGAGTGTTGCGCATTGAAACAAAACTTTGAAGCTGCATAGTGTTGCAATTAAATTGGTCCTGCCTTCACAACAGGGAGGAGCGTGCTTGGTAATTGCCAGAGTCCTTCCTCACGAGCTCTTAAACAGATCTGATTTTCTCAGCTAGCCCATTTTATGAAGAGTATTCCAGTTCAAACAGGTGCATTTGGCAGTTTGCATTGTGACAGTTATGAGAATTGCTTCAACACAGCCACTCTTAAAAAGGGATGGTGGCCTGAAAGAGCACCAGCTTGAGTCTTTAGACACGTGGGTTTAGTTCTCTGCTCTTTGTCAAGCTTTCC
>JAVFHW010071023.1:0-28010 GCA_032159205.1 Eurystomus glaucurus suahelicus
TGGGGAGGACGGCCGAGGCTTTTCCCTGGTCGCTAAGCGGAGAGGTCACCCCTGCCCACCCACCCAGGATGGGATGAAAAGGCTTTTTTCCTTCTGGCAGGTCGGCCGGGGTCACGGCCCGACTAGAAGCCCCTCGCGGCTCTGTGGCCTTTGGTATATGCGCCAAAGGCGACACAGGACGGGTAGCACAAAAACAGGACAGGAAGATGGAAATCAGATGAAAGGCCGTCGCGTGCACGCCTCACCCCCTAACAGCAGCTTCGGTGCAGCTCTCCACTCGCCCCAGAGTTCTGTAGCGCCAGAGGGGCCCGCACAATGTCACATCACACACACTCCAGGCTTGGTGCTCACCACCTGAAGTGTGTCCAGACACCTGCCTGCCAGCCCGGCACATCAGGGTGGGACTGACTGGTCTCCCTGGCAAGGAACAAGGTGTTTTGAGACCAGCCCTGCGCTGGGAGGCAATCAGAGATGCAGACACCTTTGCCTCAGGTCACCCATGCAGGTGGGCAGCAAGAGCACATGCGGGGGGACACTGGCTGCTCGTACAGCATAAAACACTTCTGGTGCAATGCGAGGAGCTGTCACCTTGGATCTCTGATTGGGACAGAGCCAGGTACATCTTCACAGAAAGTGCTCGCTGGACTTCAGTTCTGGGTGCAACCATATTAAAAATACAGAAACACTGAGGAAAGTCGTGGAACCCATGTAAGACAGGGCTGAAAGAAACTTTGAGACATCATTTCCTGAGAAGGACAAGAGCAACTAACTTCATCAAGAAAGAGAAGGAAAGATTAAAACTTCAATAGATCTAAACTGGATAAACGAAGGATAATCAAGTTTGAGAGGAAGAAGGTAAGATAATGCTACATAGGTATTCCAAGCATAAGCAAGCTAGAGGAAAAAAGCTAATACTGAGCATGGGGATTTAAGAAAGGGCAATGGAAAGAAAATGTGGAAGAGAACTGCTAGGCTGTTAAATAAGGAGACTTCTGACACAGTGAAATGTCTACAAGGGTATGAGATAATATCCCAAGTGAATGTGTTACAGGACACATTACTCGACTTTTTGAAAAAGCTCAGTGTTTTCATGTAGGAGGAATGGTCAGCTCTTTAGGGACACCCACCGTGCTGCCTCTGTCTCTAGTGTTTTAGTTCCTCATCTGCAATATGCAGATGGCCATGTTTCCTTTTCCTTTTGGAGTGACTGCCTTACGCACTGAGGCTTTCACGGAACATTTTTTATCTTTTGAAATAATTACATCTTGGCTAGAGCTGTAATGCTACCAAGGTACAAGTTCATAAAATGCAGCTTGGACTCCAAACAACAACTTTGCTCAGGAGTTTATTCTCCCCATTTCAAAGGAGGGCTAGATTCCGGAGGCAGGCAGTTAGGTGCTTACATCAGATTCTGTGAGACATCAGAAACATCCTATTTTTTTCTAATCCTCTTGCTGGACATTAGTATTTCCTTTGTAGGAAGGTGTAAATTCCACGTAGACTAGTTGTTCAGCTGATTCTCACCCTCGAGCATTCGTGCATTGCTGTCTGCGTTCTTTGGCTTGTCAGCCCTCAAGAAAGTGGTACCAAACCTAGTGGTGTCAGACACAGCAGTAGCAATGGCATGACGCTGTGCTGAGGGGTGGCTGATACCTCTGTACTTGTCAGCATGAGAAGCAAAATAGTGCACCATCATTTCCAAGCCCAAAATGTGACTGATTGTGTAACGTGTGCAATCTGTTCTGAACAGGTTTTTAATTCCGCTTGTTTAATTTGCATGTACTTATGCACAAGGGCATCCCTGAGTAATTAAAAATATATAGCCTCTCTGTGTTTGATGTTCTGTCACTGGCAGAGTCTGAGCCAACACAGAAATCACAAGTTAAAAAGCAAATATATTGCCAAAGCTGTCCTTAGTTGAGAAAGCTGATTTAAACAAGGAAGTAAACAAAAACCCATCTTAGTTTTCAGTTGTCTTATTAGTAAGCAGTGGGGAAGAAGGAAATCGATCTTTGCCAAGTGAAGAGAGATAACAGTGACAGAAAAATCATTTTCATTTCCACCTTGTAAGCTGATATTAAATTAAATAGGAATACTAATACATGTAGCTTTTAGTTTTCTCTTTCTTGATTCTCTTTGAAAATGTGCTGCAGCAAGTACACATCTGCAAGGAAGAACACACACAAAACACGGGTGAAAAGACCCACAGTCACAAAATGCAGGCAGCTCTAAATGCCCAATTTAAATCCTGTGCTAATGTACCGAACGCTTATACAACATAGATGGCACAAGGAGTCCAGGCTGTTTCTTGTTAAGTTCCCCAGCAACCCTGGCCAATATGAAGTTATCACCACTCCCCATCAGCTCTCCAGTCCTCCTGCCAGGGTGTTTATTCAGACCAGCAAGAACCTATTGGAAAGGCAGGGTCGGTTTTATATTTCCATGCTTGGCCAGTTTATGTCACCACAGATTCCACTAATGGGGACAAATCCTGACAGCACACAGCACATCCCCAGTCTTGGAGGGGATCCGAAGCTATCAAATCCTCGGGAGTGGGCTGTGGTGTTTGAGAAGGAAGCAACCAGAGGTCTGTGGTGGTGGATAAGACTTGTGCTGACAGAGCTGGCTGCTTGGAGGAGTCGTAACTGTTAATCCTCTCTCACCATAAACTGGAGACTGGCAGGAGTGCAAACCCAACACATTTCCCTCTTGCAGTGAAGACAGGGGCAAATCGGGCAGAAGACTGATGAGTTCAGGTTGAAATAAATCACGTTTTTAGATTTCTTTACCAAGTAAAACATCTAGCCAGTCTAATCTCTTTCCTTCTTAGGGCAGTTGCTTTTGCATGTCATTTCGGGGGTGTTAGTGAAAGACTTATGATTTACACTGGTGGTAGCTGGAGGCGATTCTGGTCCAGAGGCTGATAATGTCTAAACATGATCTTTCATTGCATATCCCATTTTCAATGGCTTCATGGGAATTTTAAATGCAAAAAATATACTCTGGTTTATTAGAATGACTTTGAGACTCACAGAACAATTCCTTGGAGAATGAATGTCAAAAGCATGTCTGAGATGCCACATAAATGCACATGGCCAACTGTTCCTGGAATGTGTCTGCACTAAAAAGGGCCACACATGTTAGAAAGACTGAAGGCAATTGTCAGCGAGCTGGCTTGAGTATAGCAATTTGTCTGGCAGTGCTGCACAGTGCTCAATGCATATTAATTTAACCCAACTCTCAGCCTATTGTCTTAAAAATAGATATATTCAGTATTTTTTGCTGTAGTGTTATCACCGACTTCAACAAAACCAGAATTTTACCTCATTACAAGAAAGAACAATAAAATTAGTGAAAATTGGAGTCTAATTCAATAAAAGAATACTTGACTATGAGCAGAGCCATAGGAAAATATGTTGTTTAAGGGACCAGTGTTGCGTTTCAGAGCTTTCCACCTCTATAGCATCTTCAAATCATTCCCAAACCAGAAGTAACCATGAGCTGATAGAACAACTGCCTGGCAGCTGACTCCGTAGCTTTAGTGATTTTCTGGATGGATGTATGTCTATATCATAAAAACACTGATGCAAGTGGCACTAATTAGATTGGACAAATCCACAGATTACATGTCAGGCCTCAAATACTGCTTTTTAGGCCAAAATGTGCTGCTGCCGAGACAGTGTCTGTTCTGTGAATTAGGAGAGAGTTATCAGTCATCTCACGTTTCACGATGATGGGCACAGCATAAAAGCTGGGGCAGACATGAACACACGGCATGAAGAGCAATCAAACAAAAACCATCTCCCTCTCAAACAAAGGAGCCAGAAAACAAGCTCTGAGTTATCAGTGATGTTAATTAATTAATGGACCTCCCTCTGGTCAGCTATTTGGATGACCCAAAGTCATGTTAAAACCCAAAATATAAGAGTTCATAATCCATCTGCATTATTCAGAAGATAAAGTGTAATGTAAGGGGGTGTAAAACTTCACAGTTTGGAAAGATTCACAGCAAGGAGAGGTATTGATTAGTGGTCATTTCTGGGGAAAGAAAAAAAAAGCTTATTTACCACAGTAAATAACAGATTAAATGAGACTTCGGCACAACACAGCTTTGAAAAAAAAGATGTTCTTTATAGAATACTTGAGAGTAGAAATGCAGGAAGGAGGCAGGAGTTACATATTGTCATGCTGCATCACGTCAGTAATACCCTCCTGGGGTACTGGAGTTCCACTTTCCAGGTTAGAGTGTTTGGGAAATGAAAGGCAAGAAAAAGCAACTAAAATAACACAAGGCTGTAAGAATAGATCTTTATCAAATCAAAGCTTCAAATTGGGACAGAAAATCAGATAGCTCTACTTTTCTAGTCTCTCTTAAAGCTGCGGACGCAAGCCCTCCTACCTTTCCATGGGAGATGACAAAAAAGGATGGGCAATTCTGTTTGCCTTTGGGTTTACTCAGAGCCGCCCAGGCATCATGCAGGGCATCTGGCTTACAGCACAGGCAGTTACATTTGGGGTGGTCTTTGTTCTGTTCCCTCACACACTTACTGCTGGGGCTGCTCTTCTGCTGCTCGTGATCCAAACCTGACACCCCATCCCAGAAAAAGTAGGAAGATGGTTCATGTGGTGATACAGGAACTAGCATGGTCTGGACATAGGGACCATGTTTGCTCTTTTCCTTGGGTGGAATTTCATCCTGTACCTAGCTAAGGCTGTGGTTGATGCCAGCTGGATTTATTCTTGATGTCACTGTCCACCAAAGCAGCTCATGGCATTAGTAACAGACCATGAGAGCAAGTTACATGGCCCTGTGGCTACACAACAGGGTTGTGACTCAGGACAGTCCCATTCCTGCCTGTAGCACTGATTCGCTATCCAAATTTGGATGATTTACTTAATTCTTCTGTCCAGGAGGAGCAGAGAGTGGATGCAATTGCATTACTGTATTGTTGTGAATGTAACTTTGCTAAATAGTGCATGTTCTTGAATATCAGCCCTTTTCAGATATCAGCTACCTGTTATTGGAGCTCAGGGAGGAGGAACATGTGATTTGACAGATACACTTCCCTGACAGGAAAAGTCAAGCTGTTTAGAGAATAAAGGTACTCTTCAAATTGCCACTTGCGCAAACCCCAGCTGCACTTTTGTTCTTCAGTTTTATCTGCAGGAATTTGAAAATATGGAATAAACTCAGCAGGAGAGTTAAGGAAAAGCAAAGGAGAGGCAAATTGTCCATCAAGGCTTTTGATACTTGTCTTTCAAATCAGAGGACAGAGGAGAGCTTACGGAAGGCACATGTCCATCCAAAGAGGCAGTTAATATGACTCAGCTATGTTTCTATCAGATTTCAAAAGAGAATTATTTTCATGCATTCTCCTTCCTACCTGGTACGATGGTGGAGAAGCCTATCAGTAAAGATTTTTCTGTTTGATTCTTTTCAGATTTGCTAACCAGTCTTTCATCCTTTAGTGCAGGAAGAGAGAACTAAGTCAATTAATTAGACCTCACCCTTCTCTTCCCAACTAAACTCATCCTATACACTCCTACACAAGCATTCTACCAATACCTTGGGTTATGGATTTTTTATTTGCACTGAAGTATAAACTGTTCTTTTATACTGCACGTTTGGAATGAAAAATCTCTACTGGGAACCAAAACCAGAGGTGAGCTATTTGCAAAACATCTAGGAATTGCCCAACATCGTACCAAGGAGTTCAGTGGAAGAGCTTCGGGGAAGCTTTCTGGTTTTGCATGCACCTTTAGAGAACCACTTCTGAAGTAAAGATTTGGGTGTAGGACATGAAAACAGAATCAATTCAACTTAAATTCATTTTCTGTAGGCAGCAGCCACACAACAGGACTTAGGGCTGCTAGCTCCATTCACCCCTACCACCAGATAAAACCGTTTTGCTGTGAGGGTGATTGGCTCTAACAATCAAGCTGTCATTTAAAGAGCAGAAAGATGTCCTGAAAAAAAATGATGGCTCATGTGCAATGTGAAAGAGATCAATATGACCAACAGAAGGCTCTATTGTGGGTCTATTTAAAAGATGAATAGAGGTGTATTCTGCAAGGAGTGATCTAGTTTTGTCTTCCATCTATCTCTTGCTAATAATAAAGAGACACTAGACATGGTCACTTTTAAATGCTATTACCCTTTAATTGCATTTATATTTTCTTCTGTAAATCTCTTCATTTTGCAAGAATTGCATGTTTACTCTTGACTTTACTCTTGACTTCTGGTTTTTTTGCAATAAGAAGTCAAACTAGTCAGCTAAGAGAAGTGAAATGAATCCCAAGCTCACTCAAGAAGCAGATAAGGACCTCTGGTTTTGCTGGGTGCGGGCAATACAACATACTCTCTGCTCTGCGTAGCAGAGTGGTGTTGGTGTTCCCTCATCAGGACCCCTGTTGCTTTGAGGATCTTGCAAACAGATAGTGAGAAGCAGTCTGTGTTTGAAGACTAGTCTGAAAAAAACTGAAATGTGTGTGCAACAAATAAGGCATTGGGAAAAGTAGGTCAGGGCTGGTCATGACAGAACCTCTTGTTTAAACAAATGTGCAGGATTGCCAGGTTTTGAACAGATAAGTTCTGAGTGAAGCATGTAACTCGGCTGGGAAGCTTTGTTTACCACAGCATCTCAGGGTCCTAGCAAAGCACCTATGTTTAATAGCAGATGTGAAGCCACTGTCAGGATGAGGTCTTAATGAAGCTTCATAAAGGGAGGCTATTACTAAATAGAAGACGGAAATTATTCAGACCAAATAACAGTTTGGGTTTAAGAAGTCTCATGAATTCAGCTAATTTAATTGATTACCACATAATTACTAGCAGAAATTTCTAGCATGCTATAACCTATTGTGAGCCTGGGTCAACAAATTATTTTGATGATACATAGAAGCCCTTCATATTCAAGTTTGACCCAAGTATAGCACTCAGAATGCTTGATCTGTCTTTAAGGAATTTGTTATTATTCCTCTTCATTGCTATAGGCTGCACTGTGCTGCAGTAGGGGTGTGTTTTCTGAAATAGATATTCAAAAAGAAACCATACTGGGATACACCGTACAAGCACTGAGCACGGTTCACAAAGGATAGACAGAGAAGTCAAGAGAAGTGTATTTATGTTCTCTTGAAAGCACCCTGCCCAGATCAGGTGAATGAAAGAAAGAGAGTGGTGCAGCAGGACCAGCAACTGATCAGGATTTAGGCTGTGTGAATGCTATTATTTTTCTTATAAAGATCACACTGTTTCCTTCTGAGCCCTGAGCACCTGCACTGGCTGTCTTCTCAGGCTCTACCTTTCCAAGAGGCGGCTCAGCTCTGGGCAATGGGTCAGATGCAAGCTGAGGAGATAAAGCCTGAAGGTTCACGTGCCTGCAGCCTCCTGAGAAGCAGCATCCTGCTGTTCTTCTCCAGCGTTTTGTGAAACAAGCACATTTTGCTGCACCTCAGAGCTTGTCACCCACATTTTGACAAAGCTAGTCACAATAGCTTGACACTTTTAATTAAACTTTATGGAAATCTCAGTAGTTAAGATTGATTTTCTGTCTTGTAACCACACTGTACTTCAGCAAAATACTGAATCATGGATAAGAGAACATTCTCACCCCTTCAGAGGTATGGACATTGGGAAGCTGGAAGGGAATTACTGGGGCACGTAGTGGATAGTTGAGAATTTTCTACTGGATACATTTCCAATGAAAAACATCTCCTAATTCTCTATGGAGAAATTTCAGATTTGGAGAGAGATTTTTGTTTTACACTGGGAAAATTGGCATGATGGTTCTTGCATGCCTAGCTAGATGAATCTTACCAGCTGTGTTCTCTGCCTACAGGTCTTTGTCAGAGGCTTACCGTGTAGCACCAAGTGCTTCAGCTCTCCACCGTCTTCACCCTTCTCCTGCTTGCTTCTCTCTGGTATCTAGGTAAACAGGGTAGGACTGCCATAACATTCATTTCTCCCTTGAAGCTTAAATCAGACCTACTCTTACCTCTTTCTGAAATGTCACCTTGAAGTATAGTTTGGTGGGCAGAACTAGGATGCACCGGGATCAGGTTCAGTTTCCTACTCTGCTGCAGGCTCCCTGAATAGTGCTAAAGAAGTCACTTAGCCTGAAGGTGTAGAATAGGGATAATAATAACAACTCCCTCCATTAGAGTTAAGGGTCTCAGGATAAGCACAGTAGAGGCTATGAGTAGCCATATGTGACAGAGAATGGAGCATATCAATGCCATAGATCTATATTATCATCTGAAAGAGGAACAGATTCCCAGAGGAGAACTTGTAAACAACATACACATGCTGTAGTCATTAAGGCTATCCTGAAGGCAAATGTGGGGAAGTGAAAAATAAGATACACTCCTGAAGCACTAGCATTTTGTGCTCTCTCCATCTGAAACAGGTTGTGTACAGCTGCAGCCACCAGAACCAGTGCCTGTTGTCCAGTATGACCAGAACAATCCTGGTCCATGGTGTCAGTGTCAAGAAGGAAAGGTCAGATTCTCACCTGTGACAACTTTCTTATGTCAGTGACAGGTTTGGGATGGTTTCCATGGGAAAAATTTAAAACCTTCAGTGTTGGGGAGAGACATTCTTCTTCCATTGCAGCAGTCTGTACTACTAGGAGAAGTTTGCTTTTCATATTGGTGAAGCAAATCTAGAGTAGTGTGTAAAATTAAAGCCTACCACATAATAAGGCCAACTGATTCCAACACAGAAATGAAGTTGCTAGTTCTCATGTCTCACAGGCACTGCATATTATTTATTTTAGCACAAGGTGCTAAATAGCATTTACTTTGGGCTCAAAATAGTACAGGTTTTAAAACATCTGAAAATGAAACAGACTTTTCAGACAGTTCAAGTGCTGGCAAAGAGGTTTTGTTGCAAAACCTGAAACTAGACAGATTATATTCAAACACCAAATAAGACCCATCTTCCAGCATTGTACCTCAATGGCCATGAAATTATCATGTTTTTCGTCAAGGATAAATCTAGGAGATAGGCTAAGCTTTACAGAAATGATCAATTACAGAAGTGCCATGTTTGCCTTCATAAAAGATAAAACTAGCAGGGTTTAATCACAATTGAATTAAGTCAAACATTTCTCTTAAATAAGGTGTAGAGTCTAAGAGAAACCAGTTCAGGGGCTTTCCTTCCATATATATCTAGACAATCTCTGCTAATTTATGTTAATTCTGATAATTGTCTGTATAACATTGTTTTCCTCTTTCTCATTTTGCCAACCACAGCCATTATTTGGCAAAAATATTGACATTGCTGAGTTACTGCACATAATGAACAATTGATGTCAGAGCCAAGAGCCTGAAAATATGTACCCAACACTGTCCTTTGCTCATACAGTACTTTACACAGGGCTGTCTTCATCTTCCCCTGTGTAGGAATGGGGAGAGCTACCCCAAAACTTTGTAAGAATGTACACATTAAGTACAAAATTGAAACAAGAGTAGAAACTAGGACCGGAAAGTGGTAGAAAATCAGGTTCCAAACATTTTGCCATTTCCATTTGTATTATGCCTTTGTGTCTGTGTGGCCAATTTTTCAGCTGAATCCTGCACCATCTATGTCAGTGGACTTTTGTTATTAATGGAAGCAAGGTCAAGCATTTGCTGGAATTTTCTGATTTTTATGTATTGCTCTTAAATTCTTTATCTGCTCTGCTTCTCTATTTCCATAACTATTTCTCTGTTGGTCTGGTTCTTTATGTTGACCTCAGTGATGCAGCATTCAGCTACCTCCAAAGTTTGCAGTTTGATCTCAGTAATGTGTTTAGCTAATGAAAACCTAGTTGTACAGGCAGGTTGCCGAGTAATAGTAGTTTTGAAAGCATGTAATAAGCTTTCTAGTTGGTTACATATGAATTCTAACGAGAGAGCTCTCAGCAGGGAAAAACACCCGCATAGTACTGTACTAATTCTCAGGGTGCCTGCTGGGTTGTTTTTTAATTCATTTCTTCTTGTCTGAGAGCTCCACCTAGTGGGACTGAAAGGAAGTTATCAACCTTTCAGATTTTCCATTAAAATCCCTTTTTTTTTATGCTGGTGTTTGTCTTCAGGAGGGAGGTGTGGAAAGAGGTGCATCCTTTGACTTTTGGATAAAAGGACAATTAGTGAACAAGAATTCTGTATTACGTTGTCTTCTATTACAATAACACGGTTTGAATATACTCCGATTTCTATGAAGGTAAATTTAATACAGATATACTAAATGTTTCTCAATTTTTGCACTCAATTTGCTTAGCTGCAAGATGTATTACATTGCAGAGACAGGGCTTCGTACCTGTGCATACCACTAGTGCATATCGCTGCAGCACTTTTCATGGGTACAAATGACAGCTTGCAAGATTAAGGTCCAAATCTGTAGAGAGAATAAATTAGACTATAGGACTACCCTTATTCACACAAACAACTGGGAGAATGGTATTATTACCACTTTGAGGCTATCAGTGACAAAGCACTCCCAAAGATGAAATTTCTACAGTCAGTATTGCCACCTGGAAACATTCAGAAATGATGAATGAGTGTCCCTTCCCCCACCTGCCCCCCCGCCAAAGTGATATATAATCATAAAAATCATAAGGCTGCCTTTTATATTGAATTGATTTCAGATTTTAAACTTTTATTTTTTTTGCCAAAATAATGTTTTCAAGCTTTTCTTTGCAACAAGGAGGGGTAGAAATTCCCCCTTTTTGCAGTAAAAACTGAGATCCTCACAGTAACCAAGATCCTTTAGTAACCAAGACCTGAGGAACATGACGTAGAACACCATTAGACTTGTTACCTATAACAAACAAGGCAATTGTGTGTAATGTTTTTCACATCATATTTACACTGCTGATGGGGTATTATTTTGCCTCAGCACAGAGAGTTAAATCAAATGGAAGATCGAAAAAGGCCAGCAGGAAAAGCAAAGCAACACAAATCCTTGCAATTGCAATGAAGATGCTGTTTGTTGGGGAACATACCCTTTCTGATACCTGGCATACTAAAAAAAAATTACTCTTCAAAGTCTAAATATAAGCCCAAAGAAGATGCTAGGCTAGAAAGAGAGCTGTGGGCGCTGACAGGTATCTAAGGAAATAGGGAAAAAAATGCTATCAGCAGGCAGGCATTTTTTCCCAATGCAGAGAGAGCCGCTGAGTCAGATGCTCTGTGTTCAAGGTTGTAATGAATGGCAGAGGTAAGGTAAAAGGAAATTTATCTAGACGCTTCTCTTGTTTTAAATACCATATAGGTATTCCAGAACTTGTACAGTAGTAGTATTATGATATTGATATTATTACAAATATTGTATTAGAAGCCCTGGTAAACTGCCTCAATGCAAGAAGAAAACTAACACTCCAGTAAAATCCCTGCACGGCGCAGTAGAAAAGCTAAGGAGGCCACAGTTAGGGAAAATTCCAACTTCCAAATGAAAGGACACAATTCTGGGGATGTACGAGTCCAAAGGACTGCAGAAAACCATAGGCTCACACACTTGCTCTAGATGAGATATCCTGCTGCCACTGCCGGAGACTGATTGAAGGGACAGTTGGGTTGATCCAGTAGGGTATTTCTTACATCCCTGTTAGATCTTGTAGTTTGAACCCATGGATAAGTGGATAAATAAGGCTTAGATCTGAAGACGTTCCTTATGGGCCTCTGTAAATTTGTGCTGTTCTGGGAAACTCAAAAATGACACATACAACCATGCTTATACTTTTATGTCATGAAGAAAAAAACTTGAGAGTGGGAGTCTCCCAGAACACCACTGCTCCCATTGCTTCTTCCTGGGTCTACGACCTAAAAGCTGTGAGGAAGCAAAAGGCTATGAGGACTATGAGCTTTTTGCTTGGCAAGGAGGCATAACTGATCCCTAGAAGTGAGTAAGCTCATACCTACTTCTAGCAACAGACAAATTTTGAACAGTCCTGTACCTCCTGTGCAGCAGAACCAAACAAGCTAGAAGGAGTTTTGTCTTCAATTTATATGGCAGGAGTCTTGGTGACTGACCCCACAAATGCTGGTCTTGTTTCAGGTCTGTTTCTTCTGTTCCCCGGGTATCTTGCTATTCAGCCCACAAGCATTACTGAGTAAGACAGTGATGTATGTTGTAAACATAAATATAAAGTTGGCTATAAATGTTAGAGTTTAAATGATCTGTATTTTAGAAGTTCAAACAAATAAACATTTTTGAATAAAGCTTTAATCCTGTAACTGAAGTAAAGCACATTGCATAGGAATGGAATAGCTATTGTCCTAGGCAGATTGACAGTGTTTTCTGAGGAAACTGATCGCTAAATTGCAAAGTAATTCCATAAAGTCTATGCAACACCTGGTGTTGTGGTACTTCCTGATTTGCCTAGTGGACACTTTAAGAGAGATACTACAAATGCTAGTATTTTGTTCTACAATATTTACTAGATTAAATGAAACTGAAACATGCTATGGGAAATACAATGCTTTTTAAACAAACCTTTGATTGTATTAATTCAGCTGCAGCACATCTTGGACTGTGATAACCTAATTTCTGGATTATTTTATTCTTTATATAGACCAACAATGGCTGCACTTCGCCTCATTAACTTTAGATGTCTTTAGTATCATGACTATATCTGAAGCACATCTGAACTCCCTTTGCAATTAATGAAGGGAAATAGGCACTTTCTGGTGTACTGTTCATTTCAGAGAGCAACTTCAGCATGAGATGAGTCACTTGGTAGAAGTATCTGTTTTGATAAATGATAAATGGAGTCTCGACAGCTAGTTCAGATGTATACGTCCACCCTTGGCCTGATGAATTACACTCCTGATGCCCATGCTAGACTGCCATATACACTTTTAAGAACAGCATGCCCATTTCAGGTGGCTGACTTCCAATTGGGTATAACTAAGAAGCCAAGGGATAAAGGAGTCTCTACTTGGGAAGGAAAAAGCCACAAGAAGGCTTGGGAGGAGGGATGGTGAGTAAGATCAGCTGAGATTTACTTCCCAGTTGTTTTTCCTCCCAATCCCATGAATCCTACTGTCAGTGGCAGCTGGTCCATGAGGGACTGTGGTCAGGCTGATCCCTTTGCCAAGACCCAGCACAGCTCTCTTCCTGACTCCTCTATGGAGTTTCTGTGGAAGGTGGGGAGAAATTTTTGTGGAAAAGGCAATGTGGTTGAGTACTGTAAGATCCTGATTCAGTGCTCCAGCTGGAATTCCATAGGGCATACATTAGAAATGGCAGATGATGCAGAACTTGTTTCATGTGATTCCTGTCATAGCTCATACTTCAGCATAGCTAATTTGCGCTGTGTTGTATGTCTTGCTTTTCATGCATTTTCCTGCTTCCGTCCTCTTCCCTGCCCCATCTCCTCCTTCCTTCAGTGTTTATTTTCCTCTACTGTACTCTATCGCTGCCTGGTCTATGCATCATTTATGTGGTAGCAGAATCTTTTGGAGTTGTGCTGCAAGAGAGACAGCAACTAAAATGTGGGAGTCAGAAGCAATTCAAAGGTACAGTTTTTCATGGATCACAAAGAAAATATGGTTTAAGGTACATTGATCTTTTTATCTGCATTTGTTCCACCAAGGATCTAAAATCGGTAAATGCTGTAATTGTTACTTAAGAAAGAGGAAATTAATACAAGTCTGAAGTCAACGGAGTTGTAAAGATTAGATTCATTCTTTCATCTTCGCATAAATTGTTCATCCCCTGTTGATTGACATGAAAGTTAGTGTAGCTGTCATGCTGCCCCTAGAGCTTTGTCTATGCTAGTAAGTTAAATATGCAGAGGATCATTCCCTGGCAGAGGCCATCTGGCACAGGACGCTTGCACCCATTGAGCTTTCAGACACTGACAGCAGGATGATGTTATGCAGCATATTCGGACCTCTCTGTGTCCAGTGCTGACCCCTGAACCATGCCTGCAAATTCTTTGGGCATCTGGTCAGGCTAGAACCAAGTCCTGAAGCATTAAAAAACATTAACAACCTAAGTGGTGCCTTGAAACATTCCTGAAGTGTTTTTAGTGTGAAGAGCCCAGATGTGGCCTTGATGTCCAGCCCAGTGTGACTGTCACTGGCGTGCCCTACTGCAGGGTCAGGCAGTGAAGGGGTGCTTGGTAATAAGCAATCAGGGGGAAAATAAAACTGTGTGGAAACTATGCTGAATCCTGTGAGCAGTTGTTATTGTTACATTCTTAATCTTGGTATTCAGCTCATGAATTATCATGAATTCAAAATTTACGAAGGTTGAACCTTCAAATACAAGTGATACTTTAAACTGAAGAATAAATTGTGAAGAGAACATTTCTTTTGCATTGATCTGTTTTTACAAAATGACCCAATCTTGTAATAAAATTCATAAGGATTTGGGAATGTCTGCAACAAACTGTGAACAAACTGGTAGGTTGTTCTGCCAATTATTTATGGAAAAGGCAGATGTTTGGAATTGTGAATCTGCTTAGATTAATATTATGTATTTTTTGCATAAATTTAGATTTGAAAGAATTTTGTTGTTAAACTGATTAAAAGTAACATTATTGCAACACACTTCTGTTAATTAATTTCTTATTTCTTCTAAGCCAATAGCCTTGTGGGCTGATCTTTTTAATCATTTGGGGAGTATCATCTATGCTGTCTGCTGTGTCTGCTGTGAGAAGTTAAATTATTTCCCTGGCTAAAGTCCAGGGACAATATTGTAAGTTTGAAATACACAGAAGAGTTGATGAGATCTACGCACTACTCCTCTTTAATTGCACCTTGTGAACATCTCTAGGGGGAGCTCCAAGGGCTTTTGTATGTGAGCGGGGGGGAAGATAGTCTTACATACAGGACTGAAGAGGTGTTTTTGGAGCTATATGTTGTCTCTAACTTAAAATATATTTCAGAATGTAATCTATGAGCTTTGCTTAACATCTGTGAAAGAGTTCAAAGTAGGAAAATGCAAACAAGTCACAGTCAAAAATGAAATAATTTTGGAGAAAACTGAGGATTCTCCTGCTTCCTGCCAAATTAAAAGTTGAAAAGAATATTACTACCTGGACAAATGAAACATCTTTCATTTATAACAGAAGGTTTCATTAGTTTCTGAGACATTTCAGTGGAAGACAAAGGGAGTTTTATTAAAATATAAGTAAAAATCTAACTAATCAATTTAAGATGTTATATGCTATGGCTGTTGACATTAACTAGAACACTGAAGTCATTGAATGTATCAGGTGATTTGTCCTCTTAAGGATTATTAAAATGCATAAGGTCTAACGTTCTTATCATGCTGCAGTGCAGGTTACTTTGAAGTTTCTTAAATTTCAGGCCCACCCCCATGTATTTCTTTACCAGAAGCTAATCTGTGCTTTGATGTGAACCTCCATAATTCCTGAGATTACTGGTTCTTTTCCTGCCAGAGAAGCACGTTATGAAATGCCACCAAAGATCTCATTTTACTACCATTATCTTCAGAAGCATGTCTCCCACTGACTTTACTGATACCAAGATACATACAAAATTCTCGTATGCAAGCAACATCTGTGCTGCTTTCAATGGAAAATTTTCCTGCTAATGGAGCATAGGATTAAGTCCAATAAGATGATTGCAGGACTGTGTTTTTCACCTTGATGAAAATAGAAATGATGGAAGAGCTTTCCTTAACTCTTTTGTAAATAGTTTCTTATACTGCAGTGATATTTGCTTTGGGAATATAATTTATTAAGACACAAATTTTGAAATATAAATATTAAAGCCTAACAATCTGATGTACTTTGAATACATGACAGCAATAATCTAAGCTCTTCCAATCCCCTAGATGCATCAGGAGTGCTCTAAATTAGTCTTTAAAATAAAAGAAACAAGTCTGTCTAGTTTTGTAGGGATATAATTTTAGCAGCTAGATTATTATTAAATATTATTCATACTGTCATTCCTATCATTCTGGTCTTGGGGATGAGATCATGGCTTCATATTCTGTACTTGTGCTTGGCAGTTACTTGCTAATGTTACTGTTATAATTATTAGTAGATCAGTAGCAGATGCTGCACCATGCAGTAGTTGTATGGTATTCTTAGAAGAGGCTTCTGAATAGAGACATGATGCAAATGTTTCTGTTCCTACCTGAACATTAAGAGAACAGCAGAATTTTGGGGGAAAAAAAGTCAGAGAATGGACAGACCCTGGATAGTATATGTTCCTCTGCTACAGAAACCTGCAAGGTGAGTGAGAATTTCTTAGGGAAACTAATGGAATTTCACTAATGGCTTTAACAGATTTACAGAAAAGCCAACATCAAACGCTGCTGGAAGACACAGACAGAGGAGCCCAGGCTGTCACGTCTCTCCCTCAGCAGGGCACTCACCCAGCTGACTCCCGAGTCACATTCCCCAAACCTATTAGACACAGCTCTCAGCAGTGGTTTCCTTCCCACTCCATGGCTTGATGCACCTGCTGGAGGTAGCTCTTTTGACCTGCCAATCAGTTGTATGCAGCATCTCAAGTCACAGACTGAAGGGACAGCACTAGAGCCCAGCTTCTCACTTTGGGCCCTGCCTGGGGTGGCACATTCCCCAGCAGCAGCAGAGCTCCTTTCACTCACAGGGGAGCATGATTTGGCAGGAGCAGCTCCTGCAGCAGTGCCTCTTTTCTTGGAGAACAGAGTCCATCAGGTTGCATCAGCTTCACCACGTTGAGCAGCTGCTGCATGTGTTGGTGGTAATTCAGTTCTGCAGAAGACTTTGGTCTTAACCAAACTATTTTTTGCAATCTAGGCACTAGATCGAAGCAGAAGATGGTTGTGGCTTTGATGCAGTAGATGGCAGCTGTCAACACAGAGGAGGGCTTGTGTTTCTGGAACCATATTTCAGGGTTACAGGCTTCCCACTTCAGCCCAGCTGGGCATTCTAGTTTTAATGCAAAAGCACTTAGATTCAATTAGGCCAAACTATAGGAAATCATTATGAGCTCAAAGATTTCTAAATTAGATCTAGCTGAAGGGTGTAATGTATATTTTCACATAGCAGGCACAGCAGCTGCCAGGGGAGGTCTGGCAGGGCCGCTCCAGCTCCCTGCTAGTAACTCCCTTCTGACAGGAGGAAAATAAGTTTAGTCAGCTTGAGGCACTATATAAGATCAAAAGTAGGGTTAGAATGAAATTACAATTACAAAGTGCTAATTGAAGCACAGGCACAGTGACTCCTAGAGCTAATTAGAAAGGGACAGGATGCCTGTGTACCAGTCTCACTCAGGATGGTATTTGTCCCAGTTCAGGTTCTTTGTATCACTTGATTTCCACTTGAAGCAACTACTGGCAGGTGGAGAAGTGTTTTTCTAACAGAATTTTCCCTGTTGGCACCTTAACTTAAAACACTTTAGGGAGAGGAAGGCTTACAAACATGCAGTATTCTTCCATGATAGATTTTTCAGATTAAAACACCGTTTTATTGCATGTTAGTGCCAGGTGAACGAGAAATGTCCTGCAATTGTACATAGGCACATCAAAGCTTGAATGCTTCCAAGACAAAAGAAACCCAAAGTAAACAGTTTGTTGGCCAGGCAACAAATAAAGTATATTAACAACATTATGAAATAATGATTTCAGCTGTATCCAGTATGGAAAATTAAGCTTCCCTTCTTTTTTATATACTTTTAGTAGATATTAGTTTGGTTCTCTATAGTATAATATACTTTGAACAACAAAATAAAAAGCACTGCAAAGCTCACTGTTACCCTTCTGAAAGCTCTTTATGTAGATACGGTAAAAGATAGTCATATGCTATTATGGGTAAAGTCATAGAATCATAGATTCTTCAATTGTTTAGATTGGAAAAGACCTTTAAGATCATGAAGTCCAACTGTTAATCTAACACCATCAAGTCCACTACTAAACCATGTCCCCAAGCACCACATCTGTACATCTTGTAAATACCTCCAGAGGTGGTGACTCAACCATGTCCTTGGGCAGCCTGTTCCAGTGCTTTACAACCCTTTCCGTGAATAGTTTTTTCCAAATATCCAACCTAAACCTCCCCTGGCACAACTTGAGGCCATTTCCTCTTGTCCTATCACTTGTTAATTGAGAGAAAAGACCTAATCCCACCTGGCTACAATCTCCTTTCAGGTAGTTGTAAAGAGCAATAAGGTCTAACCCCCCCCACCCCTCTGCGTGCCTTTTCTCCAGGCTAAAGACCCCCGGTTCCCTCAGCTGCTCCTCTGAAGACTCATGCTTCAGAGTCTTCCAACTTTCACCAGCTCTGTTGCCCTTCTTTGGACACACAAATGATGATTTCTTCACATTTGTACAGTTCTACAGTTGTACGCAACTTTTGGCTTTTTTTACTATAGTTAGTCAGTTTAGCACAGAGTAGAGCAGACAATGCACTTGCTAAATAACAACATCCCTCTCTACTAAAAGCAGGAAATGGGAGGAAGGAAAGCTTGCGTTAGAGGTCTAGCTACCGAGGAAAGAACAAATCACAGCACAAATTCACCCACTATCATTTAGTTTGCGATAAAAGTAAAATCCTTTACCATTTCTGGGCTTCAGTAATATGTATACTCATCTAAGTGTTACACATACTTAGGTATGGACAAAACTGAAGCATGCCACTGCCTGAGAATGAGACCTGTTAAAATCAATGCATATTGACATGGACTTGGTAGGAGGTAAAAATGGGAGGAATTTCACCCACTGGCATCATTAACTCTTTGAATTTTCTAGTTCAGCAGTGTGAAATGTGACAGAAGAGGAACACAATACATGCTTGCTAGCCATTTACACAATTTCTACTAATTCATTTTCTTCCAGGTATCACAGGTCCATGCCATTTTTTTTGGTGTGTTGCTCATACTTGTAATTAGTTTTCATCCTCCCCTTTTATAAATCATGCTGAGAAAAATAAGGAACTGACTGTTATCCTCTTGTTGAAATTATGTGATTTATAAAGTGGAGATTGCTTGTAAAAGGAGTGTTAGGAATACATGAGAGGGGCAACCAAATGACAGGCTAATATCCATACATTTGTCAGCACAGTTTTTATTTCCATCAGCACTTGTAAATATAATATATTTATAAATTATTAAATCAATATTGTAAAGGAAAAGACTGTGTAGCTCAAGGAAAAATGAGAACAGCTTCTTCTATCAGAGGCTGATTTAACACAGCACCAGTTTATGGCAGCTCTCTCCAGGAAAACAACTGGACGTAATGATGTAGTGAAGATACCAGAGAGACAAAGAAGAATTAAGTTTTCTAGACAGGTACCTTTTACAGCACCTAGGACCCCAAGCCATAGACCAGACCGTGACTAGATCAGGAGCCGTATAGAGTTTGAAGACTGTTCCTTATCCAAAAAACTGGGAAAAGTATACGCTAGAGGGGATACAGCAAGGCTGTTTAGACTCAAATAGACCATTTTATGAAATGCCTTGTAAGACAAGTATTTGTAAGATACAGATTTTCAGCTATGTTAGGCCAAAAAGAGATGACAAAGGAACAGGCAAGAGAGGGATGGTGGAAGAAAAAAAATGCTGCTTCTTGCAGAGGAAAGGGACCTTGCCGGCATATGGCTTCATGCCTGAAGACAGGGGAGAGTTGGCCCTAAAGGTAGAGGCCCTTCTGAGTATTTCTGCAAATTTAAAAGAATGAAATGAAAGGATTTTTTTCTTTAGCAAGTTTCTTTTAGGAAATTAAATAATGGTAGAAATTGAAGCATCATCAGATTATCTCAGCATAATTAGGTGCCTTAGGACCTTCAGAATTTATTTGGTTGCCTATTGTAATTTCTAGAAAGATAAGAGGAAAACCAGACTTCTTTAAACCAACCCAAGCAATGCCAAGTAAAGGAAATGTTAGGCAGAATTGTAATTAGTAACTTGATCATATTACTGTACATATACATTGATTAAAAACTTGTAAAGTTAGAACAGGAGATCAAAACAGGCCAACAAAATATAACAACAATATAGGTAAATGTGGTTGCTAATGTCCTCACATGTTTGTAAGAATTACAGATTTCTTTTGTCCTATCAGAGAAACAAAGAAAATTAATTGTCTGAATTAATTTAATTGCCACATTTGCGAGTCAGGATTTTAAAGCTCATAGTTTTTCTCACAAGCTGGACAATAAATTGAGTTATGAATGGCAGTCACTTGGATGGCACAGGAGGGTTTGGCTGTGAACACCAGGTAGTTTGTGGAGGTGAGGGAATGATGATTTTCTCAACCTAGTTCCTCTTTATCCTGTAGTAATCTCTTGCCAGTCTCTTTTTCTATAGTCTTAATGCAACTCTTTGTACCCCAGACAGTGGGCTTAGTGGATGTAGCAAGATCCTGGAGCATTATACAGGTGAATAATTTCCCAGTTTGATTTTTAATGAGACGAAGCTTTCTATCTTTCACGAGATTTTAATGAGTTACCCCTAGGTGACACTCTGTAAGGATACGACTGAAAACACTGCAGTTCCTCCAACTTGGCTTTATGCATTTTGCTAACCAATTGCTCTAAACTTGTTGTAAACTTAGGATGAAATTACAATCTCCTTCTTCAGCAGCAATAAGAGATAAAGGCAAGGGAAAAAAAAATAGTTTTCCTAGTGCTTTGCACAGCAAATGGGTTTGGAAAGTTCTGCTTCCAAGGTCAGTCAGGAATAACCTTTACTCATCATCACATGATAACTGATCATTCCTTTCTTTTTTTAATCCTTATTTACTTACAGATGATCCCTTCTGAATAATATCTTGCCACTGGCATAATTCGCAACATGTATTGCTGAGCTATGTTTTTCCTGCTGCAGTCCCAAAAGATGGAGGGAAAACAACTCACAGTTTCCTGCCACTATTGTGCGTCTTCTTTTCTTTGGAAAGACAATCTTAATAGAGAGGGATGCTTGATTTCTTGTTTCTGACACTTCACCAGCCCAAGGAGGGTTTTTTTCCCGGTGGCAAAGGTGTTACATTTCTATTAATACCCTCTCTAGTTTACTATCAGCCTCTGAATATCTAGCCCTTAAGCAGCATGCCAAACCAATGTGCTTCCAGCCAAGAGGGTCCAGCCTGAATTTTGAGCATAACCTCGAGGACTACAAGTGGGACTGCAAATACATCCTCATACATGGCTGCATCTCCTGGTGCCAGAGGACATACCCCGAGTACCCCGCTGCTGGGGGACAGGAAGGCTGCAGGGTGCAATGCTAGCACAGCACACTCACTGCTGCCCCCAAAACTGTTGCTCAGAAAAGTGTAGTCTGCAAGATCCCTTCATAGCTCATAAAATGCAGCTCGCTTGTGATTAAAAGTAAACACGCCAGACATGGCATGGATACAGAAAGATCTCCAGAAATCTAGACTTTCTAGGCTTATTTTCATTTCCAGGTTCTGTAAAAACAAAACTGAACAGTTATGTCCAATGGCTGCTCTATCTTTTATGCAATACAGGACACAGCAATTAAGAAGAAAAGGAAGAAAACAAAGCCTACAATTTCTAGGAAAAATCTAAACAAATCCTTATTCACAAACTGGGGCCTTGAGCAACCTGGTCTAGTGAGAGGTGTCCCTGCCATGGCAGGGGGGGTTGGAACTAGGTGATCTTTGAGGTCCCTTCCAACCCAAACCATTCTATGATTCTATAGTGCTCACATAGTGCTATTCTGAGTGCTCGAAAGGAGCAAAAAACCAGAAGGCAACAACTGTGACAATTGTTTGCCATAATTTTGCCAAAAAGGTTTTAGAAGGAGAATCCCATTATGAAAGGGTAAAAGGTAGATGTAAGATTGATTTTTTTGGAGTTCAGTTCACTCTCAACACAGCGTGGGAGTTTCACCAAAAAACAGAAATAAAAGGCTGCCCCAAGGCCTGGGCAGGATCTCTAGGATTCCAGAGCGTCTGTAACTGGGTTTATGATGGTGAGGTGACTTGCTCCTGGCCCTCTGACCAGAACTCCACATTGCCCAGAGGACTGCAGACTATTGTGAGCTATTCTGGGATAGATTTTTCACAGTTGTTTGCATCCGGCAAGGACAAGTCTTTCTCATTTCTCAATGAATTGCTAAGTATCTTTTAAACACTTTTCCACTAACAGCTCCTGACATTGGGAACCACTAGGAAACATCAAAGGCTTTTGTCAAAATGGGGAAGAAGGAGGGTAACAAAAGACAATAGAGTTAAAGGTACTCACAGTTATACAAGCAAGGCCCTTGAAATCAAACAAATAGAAAAAAAGCCACACAAACAGTACTGTAATTCTACAATCCCTCCCAGGCATAAAGTTTGGCCCTCAGCTGCTCAAGTCAGTAAACAGGCTCTCAAGATCAAGCCACTGGAAACAAAGACTAGGGCAGCTATATGTTTAAATGAATTGAAATATGCTTAAATAATGGATGTTCCAGCTTGTGTATTGCACTTTATCAGCATATTTTTCCTTTTTATCACTTGCAGAAAGCCTGACTGCTGTCTCTTGAGAGGCAAACAATTTAGATTGTGTCTTGGAGAGCTGAGATCTAAGATAAATAGCTATCCTCAGTGTGATAGAGCCTGAGACAGCGTGGCATGTAAGAATGAGGGAGCTTCATGATCACAATCTGATTATTAGTTTGGAGATTTGTTCTGTCTGTGCTACCATAAGAACAAATTTCTATAAATATATTGTAGAAAGGGTGTAATTTGTTCTTCATATAATACCTGTTTTATGCTCTAGTGGAGCCAGCTGAGTCACTGAAGTATCAATGCACTGTTACAGTGCTGGTTTTTAAAAGTGTTTCCACGGAATCTGAAATTGTGTATGCCTGTAATTATTTTATCATGAAAATTTGTAAGTAAATATTAATAGCCTCCTTCTTGCAACCTGCAGCTGAAAACCAAGAGCTCTTCTTTGAATTGCTAATGCAAGGTGCTCTCAAAAAACCAAGCTGGAGAGGTTTCAGGCTGGATTTTCCAAAACAGTGGGAAGCTTTTTCCCTGAGTTTCTCTGCATCTTAGTCAAATGGGAAGGACACCATCTCCCTCTCCCACAGCAACAATGGGACGGCAAATTCATTCAGTCCCCTGAAGCACCTGTATCAAGGAACACACAAGGAGTCACAGAGAATACGTACATCATGCGAGCTGGGCTGGTATGATGACCAGTAAACAAGGCAAGTGGCTTCCCACAGAACAGCACGATAACAAAGAAGGAAATAGCTGCCCAGGAAGTGACTCTGTCTTCCCTCTGGGCACAGACTGATACGCCAGGACCAGTGGGAAAAGAAAGGGAAAAAGTCAATGTTTTTACAATGTATATGACGCTACAGATTCACAAAGGGCACAAGGCAGTGATTAACAGCTGCAAAAATGTGTCCCCCCTGGTGTATATTTACTTTTGAGACAGTAATTTTGTAACCCTACAGAAGTGCCATTAACAATTTGGTTAACCTTATTGAAAACCTTTGTCTTATTCACACAGACAAGACAATACAAAAACTGCAGTCTTCTTTAACTACAAAGACGATTAGCCTGATTAAAACAAACTTTAACTTTTCAGCTATGTTTACCCCACTAGTCCAAAAATGAGCATTTTCCTCTGTTAGAAAGATGCTCACAGCTTTGCACTGGAAAAGCTGTGCACTATCTTGTGCTGCTCTGTCCGTATTAATAAAGTGCGTGAAGACTTTGGATGCTTGTAAAGGAAAATGGGATAAAACATATCCCTTATCTACATGCTTTCCCATGGTGAGTGACTAAGGGTCCCTTTTCTATCCTGCATCAAGGACCAATGGAAACTATGTTTTACAGAGAAGATGAGGACAACAGCAACAACGTGTGGCACTACAACAAGAGACATCTGTTGTGTATAGCTCTGTCCTGTTATTTGTGACATTAGAGAGCCTGACCCAACCAATTCCATCTTGTTTTCTTTGACAAGGGACTCAGTACTAAAGGCACACAAGACACTGCATGTCTTTTATTGCTTTTGTTGATTGATGGCATGCAAAGGAGTACCCTTGTTAGACAGTCTTACAAATGGCTGCATTGAACTGTAGGGAGGAAAATACTCACACAGAGAACTTAGCATAATGCTCAGTGCTGCTTGCACTCTCCCAACAAGCTTCAGAGAGAGTAAGGTGCTTTGTGGTGCCACAGATGCCAATGTTCAAAGTACAAACATAAAATAAGCTTTGTCTACAGGGAGATGCAATCAAGTTCCTAACTCTACATGAAATCTGCAGATCTTTTTTTTTTTCTTTAGCTAGAAAGGCTTTCCGTGCCTTTCAAAGAGTGAGTGTAAGGTAATACCCTTTCTTCTGGGAGTTACTAACTTGATCTACAGAGAGCTTAAGTTCAAATGCCCTCCTCACAACACTCATATCCCAGGAGTGCATCTTGGCCAGTGAGATATGCTCATATGAGGTTCTTTCAAACTCTTTTGATAAAGCTTATGTAAAATCTCACTGGATAAGATAGAGAATCGGAGCTAGAGTGATGTAGAAGCCTGCACACGGCCTCTGCAGGAGGTATGTGAGCTCTCTTTTCCAAAGATAAGGAACTTTAATTGTTCCATATGAAGTAAAAAAACCCACCAAACTTCAAAATATGGCAATGAGAGTGTTACCATGACAGGGTAGCCTCCTGCATACTGATGAGAGTTTTGCAATGCAGGTTAGAAATGTTGGTTCAGCTTTGACTGGTTATCTTCCTACTGTCTCACAAGGAAAGTCAGAGAAGAGATAGATCGCAAGTGCTCTTTCTTCTCAGGTTCCCAGTATATTAAAAAGCTGGTATGACAAATGCTCCATTTGTGGTAGAAAGCATTTTTTTCTTGTCCTTTTGTAGGCCCACACTTCCTTTGCTTTCCTGGCATATGCTGAAAGGCTGGGACTTCAGTTCTCCCTGGATTTCTTGCTGATTGAATCTGACATCTGCAGCATTTCTATGCCTCAGTTTCTCCATGTAAAACACTGCCTTGAGCTATCAATAGCTGCAAAGTAAGAAGAAAAGGATGGGGAATTTGGCAGGGGTGTATTTCTCGAAATTCTATTTCAAAGCATTATTAAAAACCTTGACAGTTTGTCCAACTTTTGGTAGCCCAAAGGAATACTCTGAAGAAGGGAAGTATTTTACATATGGAATATAAACAGTGAGGCCACTTGGGAGGAGGTTATCATTGTATATTCTTAGCTAAAGAAAAAGAAGGGAGGGAGAAAGAAAACACTGCTGATAGACTTAGCAAACACTTAGCTATAACAACACTTAGGAGTAGTAAGTCATATTGTTTCCAGGGGCCTAGATAGATTTCCTTCCACTAGAACCACTTTTTAAAATGCACCATTACTCCAGTCAGAAGCAGGTGGGGTTTGTAAGACTAGGAAAGCTAATCTTGGAAGAAAGAACTGCCAAATCTTTGGCATGAAGCCGGTTACAGTTCAGAAAACAGAGGCTGAATGATGGAGGAAGTGGGTTTTCTGCTATTATTTTTAAAATTTCATCTCCAGTGCATAGAGCTGGATCAGGGCAGCTATCACTCACCCTTGGAAAGGTGAACAGGACTATATACACTCTTTTGCATGTTGATGTCAGCTTCCACTGCTAAGTTTCTACTTTGCAGTTTCATCAGAAAATTTCAAACTGGGTCAAATTTTGGCATGATTCAGAAGAAGATGAGCCAGAAATTAATGAAAAGGAAGATTTAGCAACATGATAATGGGAAGCTAATGTTGCTGCTGTTTTAAAAACAGGGGTGGGGGAAAGACATTTGCTATTCTTCAGGGATCTACTCCTTGGAATTGCAATTCCCCAAGGAGATCAGTTGATCACTCCTTATTGTTGTCAACAAGATCACTTGCTTCTGAGATTTCCTTATAGTCTTGATATAAAAAAAACTGTGAGGCTTTTGAATACTAGCTGCTATCTGGAAGCAAGTTTTGCTTACAATATGAATTAAATTATAATGCCAGATTCAAAGGCTGAATACAGAAGAATTTGTATATCTCTCAGCTGGGGCCATCCATAACAAATATTAGTACAGCAGATCTTGTTTCCCAAACCAACAGAGGCATTCACCTCTGTTAAGCTCAGTCTAGCTACATCTCTGCTACAGATGGATAGTATAAAACAAGCTTTTATTAAAAAAACCCAATGTTTCCCTTGACAATATACATTCATTATAGTGCTTGCACAGAACTCTGACTGTGTGTCCTTTTGCTCGTTACTTGTTCTCCATGAAGTTATGATTAGTGTTAACATGACATCTCAGCGAGCTTGGCTGCTAGTCCCTTATTACAGGTTCTACGCTGCAGCTGAGATGAGACTACAGTCTTATTAAGTGCTGGCCATAAGATGCATGCTAGGAAAGTCATAACATTTGTATTTATGAAACAAAGAACTGTATCATTATCTTGTCCTGGAGCTCTCTCATAGCAAGGGTTTGCTGTACAAAATTCTAACTATTATTTCCTCCCTCTATCACACTTCCAAAGCCTTCCCTCACAGGCCATCAAAGTGATTTGTATAAAGACTTGTTAAGAACTGTTCCCTTGCTATGATTTTCCCTTCAGGGCTGTGGAGTGCAATGACTTTCTGTAAAAGAAAAGCAAATTAATTGTGATTATTTTGCAATGCACCCTCACTCCTCATACAAGCCATCATTAATTATTTATCTGTAGGCCATACAGTCACCAATGGTGACAAATGCAAAGACAATTAAGTCATCATCTAATACTGAGGTCTGTTTACCTCTTCAGCTCAAGGAAATTTACCGGGCTGTAAATAGAGTTTTTTTTCTTTTATACATAGGACAGGCTGAATTACAACAAAGCCTGGGGGAGGATACTAGTTTACACACAAGCATAGGTCATTTGTTCCCCCTAATAATGATGTTATAACACTTCTGTATATAGTAATACAAGGTAACAACTAAACATTTGTGCATACCCAGTGATAAAGCAAGTGCGTGTGCACAACTAGTGGTTTTCATCACAGTCTTAAATACTCAGGTTCTGCCCACTCAGGTTGTACATGGTCAAGTTATGTGACCTCTGTACAATGGCTAGTTGCCCTTTTTCCACAGCAGAACATGTCTGTTATCTTCATCATTCTTAAGGGTATTTTCTGATTAGAAAGCTAACATCACCGGCTGTGGCTTCCTGATAACCTCACCATGCTCCAGGGGCATCTGAACAGGTCACATATACGTTTTACATAGCCACAGCTTGCTAGTAAAATTCACGTCTATAATGCTTTTTGCAGCATTTTTTATTAATATCCATTTAATTACAGCAATGCTAATGGTGATCTCTTCAATTTTCAGAGTTCAGAGGCAGCCATAAGTACATAGTGTGACCACAAATGTAGGGGCCTTTCAGGATCTCACTTGATGAGATGTGAGAGAGAGAGAGGCTCCCAGTCTGTCTCTCCACTGCCCACTCTCTGCAAACAGATGCCCTGGAGAGGAAACTGAAGCCACCCTTCATGTCATGGATTTGCCACATCCCACCACTATGTCACAAGTCACCATCTGCAGCTTCACCTCTAGCTCAGCCACATCATGTGGCTCCACAAAAGCCAGCCTCTGTTGTGTGACCAGAGGCCCCTTCCTTCCAGCACAGTCTTGCATTCACCTCACAGAGAGATCGGTGACTGGCTTGTTCACAGATGGCTCTCATGTGAGGGTGGCTTAGCTTGGGGCAGGGTGTTGTGCCATAGTCAACTGTCTTCCCTCTACTTCAGCAGACATCTGACCTACTTGTTGGTCAGCTCCAGAATAGCTGTAATTTGCAGCCCGGATTGTAATGTTTTATAACCAAGATCTGTCACAGTTTTTAGGTCTGTATGACGTGCGGAAACAGACTCTATAACCCAGAAGGTTATAAAGTAGGTATGTTTATTGCGCGCAGATGCACGGGGGATCGCTCCACCACAAACGTGCATACCTGAAGTGGCAAACTATCTCATATTTATACAGTAAAACGCTATATATCCAAATGACGCCTAGACATATTTATTACCTAACCCCGCCTTTCCTCGCTTTGTATTATAATTAGTTTATCAGTCCTGCACTTGCGCAGTT
>JAVFHW010071023.1:28110-47337 GCA_032159205.1 Eurystomus glaucurus suahelicus
ACCTCTTGTCTGGAATCTGGTGATTTGGCAAGTTTTGCAGAATTGAGCCCGTCCTGGTCAGCTTTGTCCTTGGGAGAAACATCTGGTTTCTTTTAACTTGTCAGTTTTATCTTTTTATGGCTCCTGTTAATCATTTCTTGTTAGTAACAACCTAGCCTTCAAGTGGTTAGTGCCTGCTAATTATTTTTTGTTAGCAATCTAGTCTGTTTTCCTTCAAGTGGTTAGTGTGACAGGTTCTTTTATTCTACTTTTCATGTTAGTATCCTATATTTATCAATGATTATTTCTATTACTTATATCATGTAAAGGGTAAGGCAGGTTCAATGCACCCACTACATCCAACTGCAATATATTTGATGAGAGACAAGGACACAAGCAGCTCACTAACCTTCTTTCTCTCAGGCTCCTGCTTCCAGTTTGATTGCTTCTTCCAGTCAGACAGAAACAAGATGAAACTCTGTAAGACTCAGGTGCTGTGGAATAGAGAAGCAGGGCAGGAGACCTGCCCAAAGGAGACACAATGCGAGGTGCCCTGGAACGGGAACGTAAAGAAAAGGACCTTTGCTTAGCTTCCTTTCTGCTTTCTGTGAGACTTCAAGAACCTTCCTCAAGATTACCTCTATTGGACTAGTTACCCTTAACAGGAAAAGTGAAGGACGCACTCCAGGAATTAGGTCAAACACTCTAGTTTCCTGGCAATAAATAATGGAAAAAGATCTGAATGAAGGCATCAGTTAACACATGGGTGCTTTTTCTTCCTTAAAGCCACGAAGTCCAAAGTCTATTTTTTTCTCCTACCCTGCTCTTGGGATTTTAACTATCTTGGCACCTTCAGAAACACTGGGAGGTTATCTTTTAACTGGCAGATTGCAAATTTTATAGTAAAATTTTACTATTAAAATTGAAAGTTTCTTATTGTTAGCTAGTGTTTATTGATTAAAATTTCTCATGTTCCCCTGTTTATTCAACTTTGACAGACCTGTGTCTTTTGGTCAATATCCATTTTCTAGTATCTAATCAACTTTTCCTTGTTAAGTTCAGATTTTATCAAGTCAGGTTTTAATATGGTTATTTTCAGGGGAAAAAAAAAAAAAGTGTAAATGTTTCAACAAATATTTATACATCAAAAACAAACACTCCAAAACAAAATCCAAATTCCTCTCAGCCATCCTGGGCACCATGAAATGTTAATTACTTGATGGCCATTAGTCTCATTTGCATCTGGACTATGCACCTCTACCCTATGTGTCCCAGAGCTTTTTAGTCAGCCTGGAAGACCCCTTGAGGTTATGTAGCTCTGCAGTACAGAATGAATGGGAGGACTGCAAGTACCAGTGCAAACAGAACACTCGATGCACTGGTCCTCTAACAGAGCTACAGAGAAAATAAGAATATTTGCAGAACCTTCACTTATACCTCTCTCTTCTCAGTATTGCGGAGTTAAGAATTAGGACAGCATGAATTTGGAGGGGTTCTGTTTGAAAAAAGCTTAACCGAAGTCAGAAGAAAATGCACAGAAATTCAAGTTTTAAAAGAAGACACTTCTAGAAGAGATATTCCTCTAAACAAAGCCCAAGGTAAGATGTCCCGTATCTGCAAATAAATAGGAGTAAAACCATTCTTAGTGAAAATCCTCTTCCAGGTAATCTTGTATAAAGTCTGATCAGGTTTACTTTAATAAGGCATAAAAAGTCTTTTTCAAAGTCAAGAGCATCTTGTTGAATAGGACCTAATAGGAGGCTTCACTGATGCCTACTGGCAGTTGGCAATATGATGTGAGATGAAGGAACCGTAGGAACATTTAAAACCGTGTCAGCTTTCTCAGAAATGACAGGATATGCCTGTAGAAAAGTTGGAGGAGCAGATCTCTAAATTAATTGTTCCTACTGATGATGGCAGTCAAAATCAAGCCTATCAGAGGATCTTTGAAAAAAAAATAACAAACAAACAGTAAATCTGGGGTTTTACCTGTTCATTTAATTCTAAGCGACCATCCACTTTGGATCTTTTGGAAAACCTCGATGCATCATGCCAGTGACATTACTCACATGAGGAGGAAAAAGTCTCAAGGGTCTTTGTGGAGTACTTAAATGAGTAAGAACAGATGGCATTGTAAAAAACAAATGAGAAACTTCAGGGTGTGGTACATGTAAACATGGGGAAAAATGACAATTATGACAAAGAGGAGATGGGTATGAATCACTGAAAGTTGTGTGATGAAAATGCAGATGGCATAAGCAAGAATTTGAAGCTTCCAGAAGAGGGAAGCAAAGAATAATTATCAACATTTTAAGATTTCAAAGTAATTCATCAACATTTCTCTCTCCTGTACTGTTTTTGAAACCATCAAACCATATCAAGCACAAATGGAGTGATTCTCTCCTGGAAAAGTCATGATAGGAGCTGAGATCAGCTGTGACTTCTTCCTATAACAGTCGCTAGTTTTCATCCCTGAGCTGAGCAAAGCCTGAGGAAATTCTTGGTTATGAGATTCATTATCTTCACAGTCTGGGTAGTTAATTTATAACCACTGCTTTGCTCAAGGGCTGGCTGTTAGTCCTATTCTGTGCAACTTTGTGTGGGGTCTAGAGCAGATGTGACATGCTGTTTGCGTAATTAAAAAATGTCTGTATGTATGTATTTTTTGTCTTAAACTTCAGCTCTTGGAATCCTGTGAGTAAGGGAGAACCTCTAGTTGTTAATTACAATTCTTTATTGTCATGGTTTCAGAGAAACTGTTGAAAACAGGAACCATGAATGCTAAGTACAGAATCCAATAAGACAAAACACACTTAGAAAGATATTATGATTCTAAGCCACTACCATAGTGGTTTTGGTAATCCAATACTTATCTGATGATCAGAATGAGGCTTGTCCTGAGCAGCCTGCTCTGGCTGAGCTTGCTTCAGCAGGGGAGTTGGACTAGAGGGTTTCATGAGATACCTTCCAACCTCATACCTTCTGTGTTCAGACATTTAATTATTATTTTAAAGGGGTTCATCTTATAAACAGTGAAGAGACCTATTGTTTTCTGTTGCTATGTGCCGATCATTTCCCAAACACTTCCCTCCGTGTGTGAGTGCACGCACACACACTCTTCCTCGCATACAAACACACACAGGGATGGTCCTTGCTCTTGCCTAGTCTATATGAATAATGACTTGAGTATAATAAAAAGCACAACTGGAATTTCTTTTAAATGCCTGTGTCAGAATGATAATGTGAGCCAATATGAAGACGGCAACTCATTAATTCATCAATTGTGTTAAGTCAGTGATAAATGTGAAAAGTATGAATGCGCCAGTGCCACAATTCTCTTGAAAGCACATTGTTATGCACCTCTGCTATGTCACATTTCCACCGAGGGGGTAGTGAGACCTGAGAAATAAGCCTTCATATGCAAGTCCACAATCTCCCACTTTTGATCACACCTCTCTGTGGATCCATGAGAGGCACAATATTTCAGAAGACTCTTAGGACATTGGCATACACTTCAACTCACCACTTTCCCAGGCAGCCATGTCTCAACACATCTTGAGTAGATCACCCATAGACCCTGAGCATTGTGAACCTGAAACACGGCAAGAGTTCTGTTGATTTGGTTGCACTATGTGCCCTATGAAAAAAATGAATCATACAGTACAACTTGAGTTTAAAGTAAGTAATCATACCTTGCCATTTTTCAAAATATCTCCTTCATGATGTCTATTAAGTTGCTGAAACCACTGGCTTCAGAGCTTTAATGAAAATGTAAACAGTGATCCACCGTCTGCTCTGAGCACTGTAGCACTAAGAAGAGAGCCCTCTTGCCTTTTACTGGTCTGATTGCATGTATTGTACCAGGAAGATTCAGATTATTTTTTTAAAATATAATAGTATGAATAATTGTTTTGAATGCAAATATCTCTATGAAGTCCACTTGAGATCGTAATGTACTTATGGGGGACCGTAGCAAGGAAGTTTTATTCACATACAATTTTTAAAAAGTTTTCTTCCGTTAAATGTTGTTTGATATACTAACTGCCCAGCAAAGAAATCGTGCAGGAGAGAGAAATCTAGGTCCAATTACAAAAAAACTTTGAGTACAGAATCTGTGGGTATCATACTAAATACCAAGTGCCAGGACGATATTTTAAGATAATATAATACATTAACTGAAGTTGTTTCCACCTTCTTTTTATAAAAATGCTAAGCTATCACAAATCTTGTCTTGTAGGTGGGTGCTTTCTATTCATAAAAAAGCTGAGTGTTGAGGACACACTAATGAAGAATTGCTCTGCCAGAACCACAAGCCTCAGGAATGAATAGCTTGCAGGGAGGGGTAGCCAGTCTTCAAGAAGCTGTGAGGAACATTCTTCACTTGCTGTTCATCTTAAATGAATGTATTTTACCCCTTTTCCCATTCAAAATCAAGGACACTATTTCAAATTCTCAAGTTCCACTAAATAACACATAGAAGGAAAAGCCACATCCTAAGACCAAATGTCAGCATCTTTCAGCATTTTCACTAGCATTTCTTTTTATCTGAAAAGCTACTCAAAGTGTTTAACACAGCTGCTTGCATTAATATTACTTATTTTCTTGCTATGTAGACTTAAACACTTGTTGAAGTTGGCCACAAAGAAAATATGTCTATGGCTAAAGGAAACAGTCCTTAGTTTATGGACTGAGTATTTGCAAATGAATGTGCATCTGAGACATCAAGACTAACATTTCCCTGATGTATTATGCTGTGCACAGCAGTGCTTCAACAATGAACATATACAAAACCCACTTAGCTGGTATCTCAGCAGCAAGTCTGTGGCTGTAAATGCTACATTTGTTGAGCCTTCCAATAAACTTTTCATATTTTGCATCTGGAAAAGTATCAACTTCATCTGGCTCTTCCACTAAGCCACTAATGTGAATGCAGTAATCTTTTTGAAAACCATCACTGGTAGATTGTTTTACTTGACAAATTCCATATATCCATATAGGAAGTCTTGCACAATGACATCTTCCTAATTTGCCACTCATCTAAGTGTGAGTGTTCACGTCTTGTCATTATACTGAAAATCAGAGCAGCTCTTCTAGCTGCAAGGATAGCTTCTTTGCTCTGAACTGCATAAACTTGGGAAAGCAAAGTAGCATAGATTAACAAGGACCACAACATTAAACAGAACAACCAACATTTGTCTCTTGTTCATTCATATTAATCAAGTGTTAACAATGCATTCGTAATAAATATTTATGGAATGCTTTCTCTTGCATCCTGGGAACACACTGTAGTCCTTAACATGTGGCTAAAAGCCAAGTGTTTCTCTCAGACACACTACCATACTATTAAATAGTTCTTCAAGGTTTATATTGATGTGTGAAGTGAAATGTTCTTTCTGTTAACCAAGAACAATTAATAATACTAATAATTATTGATTATTAATAATTACTGACAGTTATTTTTACAAACATTTATTTTTCCATGCAAATGCAGCTGTAGAATCACTGTAAGCTAGCTGTTTCCCCCACTTTTACAATAGATTTGTTTATATTTCTGGTCTATTGGCCATCTGAATACACAGATTTGTATTGTAGTACAGGCCAGCTTCATGAAGAGGCATAAACGCTTTTCCCAGAGTCATTCTACACTTTACCTAGTGACTGTTTCACACAAAACACAGAAACAGGCTGAAGAGGAACACCAGCCCTGACCTCCCCTCCAGACTAAAAGCTCCAAATCTACTCACATATCCTTTCTCTATCCCTTCTACTTCTTACTTCCATGGCTGTTTTGTGGGAAGCTTCATTATAAAGCCTTGAAATGTGCTTCTCATCCATCCTACATCCAGATAGTGAAGATACAGAGCATGAGGAACAGCAGACATACCATGCTAGCTTAGTGCTCCTGAATGATTTTGGAAGCATCACTGAAGCAACATACAGAAAAAGATAAAAGGTAAGAAAGTATGCATTCTTTATTACTCTGCTTTCTTCCTTAACTAGTTAACAACTGACATCCATGTTATTTTCCCTAGAATGAATTTCCTGCACAGAAATTAGAATCAAGTCTAAAACAAGGTGACCACATTCTAATTGTGAAAACCTCTTTTTCAGGGCAGGAAGGAAACGGGATGATCTCAAGACATCTGTGTGAGTCATAGCACGCTAATGAAAGACAGATGGGCATGCTTATTCGGCATGACTTTTTTAACTTCTCATTTGGTGTAACTATTCTCTTAGCTTTTTCCTTAATTACATTGACATGAGGTGAAAAAAGCAACAAAAAACAAGATGTTTGACTTAGATTTGCCTTGATTTGTACAACTGTAACAGATAAATATTTTGTTATGTTGTATGTTGTTAGTACTGAAAATCTGCTAAAAGTTTGTCTGTCATTGTAGCTTCAAACTGTATTTTTAGTACTGTGTTTCACTAGCCTCAACATTAACCCACCAGAAAGCTATGCATGCATGGAAGAGCTGGAGGCCCAGCAATAAGGTTTAAATATTATGATTTTCCATGAGCTGAAAGAGGATCTGATCAGTTCCACTGCAGTGGAAATGGGCTGCTATTGCTTAATTCTGCCTCAAGCACCAAGTTTTCAGCTTGCTAATGCTACTGAGAGGCTAGGCTGTTACGTAACATCCTATTACCTAGGAGCAGCATTTTTGTGTTCTGCTCCTCCCAGAAACACAAAACTAGCTCAGCTACAGTTTGAGACAAGAAAGGCTGTATCATACAACCAAGAGTCCATTGGGCGACAGATCCCCTTCCTTCAGTGGCAAGTCTGTGTCTGGACACAGATATTTATAATTTTGTTCAAAAGTGGTTATGGGAAAGGAGAGGAGAGGAACAGGAAAAGGAAAAGGAAAAAAGGAAAAGGAAAGGAAAAAAAATGGAAAAAGATGAAAAGGAAAAGGAGAAAAATGTAATTTGTCCATGCTATCAGGTGGTGATAATGTTGTTTTTTTTTTTAATCTGAGTGATGACTGGGAAGAATGAAAATAAAAAGCCTCTGCACTGCAGCTATGCTGCTCTTCGGCACTCCTCAGAGAGGGGTTCTTTGCAGCAGGGCTAGGGACTTGAACGGTCAAGATGCTTTACAAACAGTAGATGCTGTAGGAGCTAGAGCTTTGCCATACATAAATACTGCATCAGGGAAAGAAAGAGGACCTTCACCCTGGGAAGACCTTCTGGTCTAGGCTTATTTATTTGGACTTCACTGAGTGTACAGTCTTAAATGGATGGTCCATGAATTCCAGGTCCCTGGTCTTTTTTAGCCTCTATGAATAAATAAATCATAACCCAGGAAAAGATTAGCAGCTGTTCTCACTGCTGCTAAGCCAGAATCCAGTCAACCAGTGTAGTACTCCAGGTTTCTCCTAGTTAAAAGCCTCTCAAAGACTGATACAAAATTAAAATCTCATAGTTGCATAAAGGAGCAAATCTGCTTCCAAGGGAATAATAACATAAACCGTAGTGCTTGGCATTGTGCCATTCAGCAGACATTTAGTCAGGACCAGCTAGGATGCTGGGAACATTCACTCTTGACTGAGGTTTCGAGATTTTGCTCTAAAGTCTTCTACTAAATCCAGAGCTTGCAGAAATCTTGTGAGAAGTCAGGTCCTCCTTGCTGTTGGGAGAACATTTACTCCAAAGTTGCTCTATTGCTGAGTGAAGCTCTCTGGAGGAAGGGAAGAAAGTTCAATCTTTGTTCAGCCAGGAGGTTCAGACCCCTCCACAGATGCAGCTGGGGGCTGTGCACTGCCCCGTGCCCTGCCCCCCACAGCTGCATCTGGCCTAAGCAGGCAGGCGGGTCTGCCAGGAGCACAGAAAATACCAATGACTAACACTCACCGCTCGCACCCTTGCATGACTTCCAGACGGAGTTAGACAACACTGCCTTTTTCTGGTGTTTTATCTTGCAATACCCTCACTCACTTCCAGAGGGTAATTTTTCTGACATGTTGCTTTTTCTTATTTAGCATTTGATCTTTTGGAAAAAGTCAGCATTTGGTCCCCAGCAGGCAGTTTTAGGACAGCTGAAGTGCTGTCTTAACAACCACAGACGAGCTGGTTATATCACACAAAAGCCACTTTGTGTCATGACTAATCTCAGATCCTCCCTATTTCTTATGCAGAGTCCAGCCTTGTTCCTTTATACACAGAGAATTAAACTCTGTGTCTGCATTTTCTTCTGGCTTTTCTGCCAGGCTCACTGAGAACAAGCAGACAAGCTCAGGAAGTAACACAAAGACAACACCAATAGCACTTGCTATCTACCTTGCAGGGGCCTCTTTGCGTTTCACAGCATGACCATCCCTGGCACAGAAGGACCACAGGAGCTCATCTTCTTCCCATAACTGCACCTTCAGTGAAGGGCCCTTTTTTTTTCCTCCCTTTCCCAAGGGAAGTTTCCAGCTAGGGCAAACTCTGGAATGCACTTTGCTGCCAACAGTGATTTTTTAGCTTTCCGTGTTTTTCTGCCTGTTCAGGCTTTGGTAGAAGAAGCAGCACCTTTGTCAGGTGTGTGAGTATCTCTACAAATCTGTGTTATCTACAACAGTCCTGACTAACATCTGATGTGGGATATTCCTCTTCATGAGTACAGCAGGTGATATTCCAGACTTCTACCTGGCCTTTGCACTGCTGTAGCCACATATATGCAAACGCCTGATAATTGTAAGACAAACCTCAGAGAAGGTAAAGTACAATTACCTGCCCGATTTATAAGCTCATTATTCTCTAAGTTAAACTAATGTACACACAGTTGTTCTGTTCCCAGGAAGCCATACTCACTATGAAACACAATTCAAATATGAATAATTAACCTCTTTTATTGTATCCAATTTGGGATAAAACAAAGCTACAAAGAGGAAATAAAGTCTAAACAAATACATAGATCCTACTGAAATAAAGACTTCACTTCTAGTTTAATTCTGAGGCGTCAGCTGTCCTGTAGCTTCTGCTGCTATGAGTAAATCTGTCCTGCATCTCCCTTCACTGACAGTACTGCTTTCAGAAATAAAACTTCTTGCTTTGGTTACAGCTCACTATACACGTTTCTCTGAATATTTTATGAAAACAACATCAGGTGTTTCCAGAGGCACTCTTTATGGCTGCCTTTGCAATTACAAAGCAAGTCTCCTAGACACTATTTTCTCCTTACTTGTGTAGATGGAATCCTTATGTAATGACCATGCCTTCAATTTTTGAGCATCTGTGACTATATTTACCTCAAAGGACAGACATACTCCACAGCAGGACCATAGCATATTTTGATTGCCAGTCACCCTGATTATGGGAACTCCTGAAAAATCCTGCAACTCCCTCCCATGCCTAACTTTCCAGGAGAGATATGTATCTGGGTCTTCACCTGACTCGATACTGGGATGGTGTGAAGTGGTATGTCTGAAACCGAGGATTGGGAATAACTCCCAGGCTCCCTTGGTAGAAATGTAGCTTGAGAGACTATTGAAGGAAATTTTTTCATCTCTTTGAGAAGAAACTTCTACAAGTAAAGTGGGTTTAAGGAATTGCTCACATTGTTCATCAAGAAGTGCATGTTTTCATAACAATTCAGCTATGTTTCTATTGTGCTTCTTTCTGCATATGCTTCTCTCTGCTTTCCCAAACACAGACAACAAGAGTAACAAGATGTAATTTGAACTTGAGAAATTAATACTGCTTCTTCCAGGAATACTAGCAGAAAAGCTCTTGCACTCCATCTATTATACATTAAACAGTAAGGGAGAAAAGTGCTGAAGAATCTGAAGGGTGGACCCTTGTGCCAGTGTCTTCTCTGGACTGGTTTCAGTTCTGTTATCATTGATCTAAGTTTCCTCAGATTGCAGCTCCATAACATAGCTCCACTTCCACTTCTGGGTCCCCATTTCTAAAGAAAACAAAAGCTTGCCTTGGCTTTGCACACAAGCTGTTGACGTTCCTCTTCAGTCCAAGAGGAGGGCTGGCTTCCTTCCCCAGTCCCTCAAGAACCAATACCCAAACCTCTTTCAGAGCCTTCTTCCAGTGTGCTCTTTAATTCAAATAAAAGCTGTACTTGAATTTTTCTTCTTGATGTTCCTCAAGACAGCAGAGTCCACCTTTACTCAGCCAACAGCAGGAACCCTCTTTCAGCCGTATTCTCCTCTAAGATGTATTTAAGCAACCAGTCAGCCGCTTTGAAAAACTGCACAATGTTAAAGGCAAAGAAATGTCTTAAATACTATGCTAATCCTCTAGAAGTAATTAGAGAATTCTAATCAACATGAGAAGACACACCAAAGATGACTGCATATGTGCTAGAGAAAGCGAAATCACAATTACAGATATTCTAGCCCAGAATTTATAAGAGAGATACAGAAAGAAACCAACTGAACACTATGGGACTGGCCTTAGAGCTAAAGAGCTGAAGATTTTTTTTGTCTTTAAACCAAACATTTTGTAAACAACAGATATTTGGGACTAGCTTTGTTAGTAAGATTCACAGCAATTTAAGAAAAAACCTGCATTATCCTGAGGATGGAATTGCCCCATTTTTTCTTCAGTTCCTTTTTCATACTGCATTTCATCAAAAGATTACAAGTCCAGAACAACAACAACAACAAAAAAATCAAAATTTTCAGCTTCAGTTGTTCACAGCACAAACTATGCTGACCTTTTCCAGACAATTACATAACCCAGCAATGATAAGCAGTAGGGAGCCCTACTGAAATACAACCCACGGCTTTTGTATGTATGCATGCCTTCTTTTTGGCCCACAGTTACTGGCTACAGTGAAAAAGATTTTATGAAGAAAAATAACAGATATGATAAATACCAACAGAAATCGGCTTCCAAATATGAACAGCAAGTATAACCACAGCTGAATCCAGCATTTGCTTAATACACCAAGGATGGTCCGAGACATCTTTTATCTTTTATATTCAACTCAAACTAGGCGTGCTAGTAAAACCCCATTAATCTTTTTCATGAGTCATAGGCGTCTTTGTTCTGTGCGCTTTGCTGACAGTTTCCCTTATCTGAGGGTGGAAAATGTGCTTTGTATAATGTTTCAACTTGTGTGTAAGTTCTCTCTGGCACAGCGCATGTGCCCTACCCAAGAGAATGTGTTTTCCTTTACCACACATTGCTACAGCTGAAATGAGCTGAAGATCTCAAGCAGGAAATCCCTTAATGTGAACCACAGAGTTGTGCTTGGGTAGTGTCTGTAGACAGTCTAGGTTACAGCTTCCCACAGATCCTATTGCTCACATATGCTGTGCCCACTGCTGATTCCATTCCTTTTTTCTTGGTCTTTGCAAAGAAATGGAAATAACTGAGCAGGCCTTTGGTTGCTTATTTTTTTTTAACATACAGGCTAGATAGTTGTATTTTAACAAAGACAGTAACAATCTAATGTTTGCTTGCTGGGTCACCAATACAGTGATTGCAGCTGGGAAGTAAGTTATGATCGTTTTTTGTTATCAGAAAGTTCATTTCTGTGTCAACCTCTCCTCCACAGTTTGGAGAACAGATTTCAGTTACCTGCTACTCCTTTTGACTTCTCCAGCAAAAGCATGCATTTCTGAGACACTCCCCAAATTGTGCATGAGGACGGCAACACAAATGAATTCTTTTTTTTAAAGAAAACAGACTTGAAGACACAATCAGTAATGCAAGCATAGCCACACAAAAAATGCATCTGCCCCTCCTTGAAAAAAAAAAAAAAAGCCCTACTTCAGCTTCTGAAAGAACATACTTGTGAGGACATATAGTTAATGATTTTCTTCCACTCTTCCCTTCTCTACTAAGGAATGTTTTTGAGTTCTTAAATAGCTCCACCCAAAATTCATGGCGCTGAGTAAATCAGGGGTCTGCAAGCCAGATGCCTGAGAATTTGACCGATTGATCAAGTGTTGATTTTTACCTTCCCATACGCTAAAATAGAATATTCGAACAAGGATGTAAACTTAAATTTACAGTCTTCTGTTCTTAAGTGGTACTAGCTGAATAACAGACTTAATAAATATATCAGGTTGGTTGTGTGTATCAGTTCCACCTTTTATAATTGTAAAATCCTTTATATAATTATACAAATGCCTCACCAAAGAAATGCTGATAGCAGGGAAGAAGACAATTTACAGTCTACTGTGAATTATGCCAGTAATTATACATAACTGGAAACTCGCAGGAACTAGGAATATGTTAATTGAAGAGGGAAAAGGTTACAATGCCACTAGTTTTCTAAACAAGTAAATGCTGCGAGTCATGCACCAATCTTCAAGAGTTCTATAGAAAGTTAAAAGAAGTTATAGAAAAAGTTAAAAGCAGTTGTATGAATTATTATTTGTAAATAAAGAGGAAGCGACATGTGCAAGAACAGCACAAACATGACATTCAGCTGTTGCCAAGTGAGGACAATAAAACAGTAGAACTGGTGTGCTGAGTTGATGTTTTCTTTAAATCCCATTGTGTTGAGTTTAAAAACTTCACTGCAAAAGCACTGGGCTAGAAAAGAATTTGTCAGGTTTGATGCATGTTTGTCCAGTGCTTCACCCTCCTCATGCATCCTCTCCTGCCCAGCATTACTTCTGAAGCAGGAAATTCATCACCATAAGACAAATAGATAAGCAAAGCTCAATTTTCCTTTTCATTACCTAGGTTTAGGATGTGAATACTAAGGCTGGTGAGTAGAGTTAATGCAGCAGAGAAAAATGCTGTGGATCTGAAGATGTTTCAAAACATTTTCAGCTGTGCTCAAGACAGTAAGGAAAGATTTCTGCTACCTACTTCTCAGTGCTGTCTTCATCAGCACAGAGGAGGAAGAGAAAGCAGGCTAGGAAGCTGTTATAGAGAGTGGCTGGTAGAGGGCAGAGGAAACTCAGCATCTCTTCTGTACAAAGTTAAAGCTCTGGAAATCAAGGGGTTGTTGTTGTTGCTACGTCAAAGAAACAACATGTTGTAAACATCTGGGTTTTCTGGTGGTGTCAGTTTTGTGCTGCTCAATCCTCCCAGCACCAGAATGTAACAAGACACAGCTGAGGCTCGGTGTGCTACATGCCCCTGCTAACTGCACAACCTCTGCGAAGATGCTGCAATAAAGTTTTGGTCAGTTTTTCAGCTATGTTAACTTCAACTGTGAAGGCTGAAATGTAGCCTTCCTCTTTCTGTATCCAGGAAGACAGAAATTACTTTTATGCCACCTGTGGTCTGCTCAAGTCATTCACTGCATCTGCATTGGCTGCATCCAAGGATTGCACTCAGAATATTTTAGCTTGTTAAAAAAATTAGAACTAAATTCTGAACGTTTCAAGGGTGGCAGTCCACTTGTAAATCCATGGAAAGAAACAAAAAGGAAAAGAGTTTGATGTGTTTAAGATCACAAGCCAGGAATGGAAACAGAAATCTCAACTATTTTGCTGCCTGTTTGCATCACTAAACAATGACAATCTTTGATCAAAATGTAGAAAGTCCCCTTTTGAATCATTACACAAACCAGAAATAATTTTTTGCATTCTGTACTCTAATATAAAGACAGTGGCACTCTGTAGGACTTGGCTACTTTAATTATAAAAGTACAGCTCATTCCCCGTAGTCACATTCCCTTGCAGAATATACACAGAGAGAGGCTACCTGCACCTTTCTCTACTTTTCTGCTAAAGTTCACCTAAACCATAGATCAAAGCTGTCACTAGAGCCTCCTTACATGCTAGTGTCCTGTAGGAACCCATGCTAGCAGGATGCATCTGGAGGGAGGGGACTGGGGTGACAAATGTGTATTTGTCACTCAAAGCACAGAAACACACACACAACTAGTTCTTACTAATGTGCAGGAAGAAAGAAATTATTCATTTATATAGTATTTTGTAAATTTAAAAAGATTCCCCCTGGCATATATACCAGCAGATGTCATCTAGAACTGGGGACCATCTATAGTAATATATATAATTATCGTAGAAATGCCCTGGACAGGTCCATAAACTTTACCTCTCTTCTGTGATATGACATGATCAACAAGGTATGTTCCACTTTATCAGCTGCTTTTAAAATACTGAAGTCTGTCACTGCACGCAAAACAGTGCAGACTGAAGCATAACAAACCATCTTAATCATTAGGGCTTGGCCTATTTTTGCACAAAAAAATGAGATACAGCACAGCCAGTAGCAATGCAAGACCTCATCAATACATACATTTGAGCTTTTGATCCCTCCTCCACATCTCATATCACCATGTATGAAAGGCCAAAGCCCTCTTAGAACGAAAACTGGCAAAGGAAGTAAAGGGGAACAAAAAGGGCTTCTTCAAATATATCAGTAGCAAAAGAAAGAACAAGGAAAGTGTGGGCCCTCTGCTGAATGAGGTGGCAGCCCTGATAACCGAGGATGCAGAGAAGGCAGAGTTGCTGAATACCTACTTTGCTTCGGTCTTTAATTCAAAGACCAGCCCTTGTGAACTCCAGACCCTGGATGTAGGAGAGAAACCCTGGAGGAGGGAAGACTCTCCACTAGTCAGTGAAGGCTGGGTTAGGGATCAGTTACGAAAATTGAATACACACAAGTCCATGGGTCCTGATGAGATGCACCCAAGAGTGTTGAGAGAACTGGCTGATGTTGTTGCTCTACCAGTCTCCATCACTTTCACAAGATCATGGCAAAGGGGACAGGTGCCTGAGGACTGGAGGAAAGCCAATGTCACTCCAGTCTTCAAAAAGGGCAAGAAGGAAGATCCAGCAAAGTACAGACCAGTCAGCCTCACCTCCATCCCTGGAAAAATGATGGAGTGACTCATTCTGGAGGTCATCTCTAAGCACATGGAAGACAAGAAGGTTATCAGGAGTAGTCAGCATGGATTTACCAAGGGGAAATCATGCTTGACTAATCTGATAGCATTCTATGATGCCATGACTGAATTGGTAGATGCAGGGAGACCAGTGGATGTAATCTACCTTGACCTCAGCAAGGCATTTGACACTGTTTCCCATAACATCCTTGTGAGCAAGCTCAGGAAGTGTGAGGTAGAAGAACAGACAGTGAGATGGATTAAGAACTGGCTACATGATAGGGCCCAAAGAGTGGCAATCAATGGTGCCAAGTCTGGCTGGGATCAGTGCTGGGACCAGTCCTGTTCAACATCTTCATCAACGACCTCAATGAAGGGACAGAGTGTCTTCTCAGCAAGTTTGCTGATGATATGAAACTGGGAGGTTTGGCTGATACACCTGAAGGCTGTGAGGCCATTCAGCAGGATTTGGACAGACTGGAGAGCTGGACAAAGAGGAACCTAATGAGGTTCAATGAGAATAAGTGCAGAGTCCTGCACCTGGGAAGGAGTAACAAAATGCACCAGTACAAATTGGGAGGAGATCTGCTAGAGAGCAGCTCCATGGAGAACAAGCTATCCATGGGAGAGCAATGTGCCCCTGTGGCCAAGAAAGCCAAGGGTATCCTGGAGTGCATTAAGAAGAGTGTGTCCAGCAGATCAAGGGAGGTTCTCCTCCTCCTCTACTCTGCCCTAGTGAGACCTCACCTGGAGTACCGCGTTCAGTTCTGGGCTGCCAGTTCAAAAGGGACAGAGATCTACTTGAGAGAGTCCAACAGAGGACTACAAGGATAATTAAGGGACTGGAACACCTGCTTTACGAGGAAAGGTTGAAAGACCTTGGGCTTTTTAGTCTGGAGAAGAGAAGACTGAGAGGGGATCTAATTAATGTGTCTAAATAGATGAGGGCTGGGTGTCAAGAAGAAAGGGGCAACCTCTTTTCACTTGTGCCCTGTGATAGGACAAGGGGCAATGGATGCAAGCTACAGCACAGGAAGTTCCACCTAAACCTGAGGAGGAACTTCTTTACTGTGAGGGTTGCAGAGCACTGGAATGGGCTCCCCAGAGAGGTTGTAGAGCCTCCTTCTCTGGAGACTTTCAAGACCCATCTGGATGTGTTCCTGTGTAACTTGCCCTAGATTCTATGGTCCTGCTTGGCAGGGGGGTTGGACTTGATGATCTCCAGAGGTCCCTTCCAACCCCTAACATTCTATGATTCTATGTAGTTTTACCTTCTTTCAAATCTTGGCAAGAATAAAGCTTCAGATTTCACATTACAAGAGTGTGGGGGAATGGTCTCCACATGTGTCTTATCTCAATGTGGTCTCCTCTCTGACTTCAGAGTACTAGACTCGCTGGGGGTGCTTGAAACTAAGGCCGTGATGAATTTCTTGGCTAGTTCCTGCCTAGAACTCCCAGCAGACAGTGAGAGTAAGCTTAAATGACCCTTCCAATTACACAGATACAGAAGAAGGAGATAAGGCAACAAAATGGAACAGTATATGGAAAAGGAAGTGAAGCAATGAAAGGAAAGGCAAGCAGTAATAGCTTTGAGACTTTGAACCTGATAGTAACAAGCCCCATATGTGAAAATCTGGCCCTATCAGGACGAGTGAGACCTCACTCCAATTCCCGACCCTCCCCCCCCCCCCCAAAAAAAGGCAGTAGGATTTGCTCTCATTTGTTTAAGCTTTCTGATAGCACTCTGGGCACTTAGGAAAAGAGCAGTGTAAAAATAAATGAGTCAGAAAAATGGATGTGGGGATGACAAATGCATGAGCTATTTTTCTCAAGTGACACTTTGTTTCCACATTTCTTAGATTCTATGGAGAACTTAGTCACAGCTAGTGTTCCCAAGTCAGGTACCGTTATGCTAGCTTGTTTTATGAACTCAAATTTTATGTGTTCAAATGGAAAATGCTGTATTGTTTGACTTAATGACTTGCCCTAAACTACACAAGCAGGAAAAGGGAGTGTTCCAGTTGTGTGGTTTGTATTTCATATGCATACCATTTTGTCTCGTATTTCTTTTTTTTTTTTTCTTTTCCTCAATCTTGCAGTGCAGTAAAAAAATTAGACAATCAAGACCGTTATAAGTTTACTTTAGTAAGCTGCACTTCTCTATTTTTTTCTTTAGATAATAAGAGAAAAATATTAGAAGAATGCAATGTTGTGAATGTTCTTGCTCACAATTACAGTGTAGATCTGCCCTCCTCTGATCCCAGCATTAGCAACAAAATCACATATAAGTAAGTAAATTTTAACTCATAAGATGTCCTTTAAGGAAATAATAAAAAAGAAGTTAAATTATTTAGCCTTACTAAGTGTCTTTCTGCTGTATGTGTTTGTTGGTTTTTTGTGGTTTTTTTTCAAAGAAAGGCAGAAGCGGAAAGGAAGCAAATAATTAACAGAGAATTGGAGGAAAAACTATTTCCGTCTGTAGCATGAAACCCCCCTCCCTCCCCCCCACCCCAATGTTACTCCTGCCTTTCAACTGACTTTCAATCACCAGTTTCAGAAAAAGAAAGTCCAAGTGTGAATCCACCAATTAATGTGTGAAATATATTATTGCTCACTGTATATTAAATCATGGAATAATTAAAACGGATTCTGGTTGCTTCTCAGCTGGACAGCAACATCAATACCAGCAATTCCTCAACTTTTTGCTTTTTCCCACCCAGAAAAATATCTAGGCTTCCCCACCATTACACCCTTCTCTCTGCCACTACTGTACAGAGAGCTGCAAGGGACAGGATATGAACAGTTATCTTTTGGGAACCAAGCTCAGGAAATCAGCTTTGATCACCAACGAAGTGCAGGAGGACTGGCACGTGTTTCTGTGTCATGATTCAAAAAAAGCTCTATGGGCTGAGGAGGGTGGCTTGTGAACTGGCTAATTGGCATCAAGCACAAAGACACAGAGTGTCATCTGCTCCTAAACAGATGACAAGATGAACTGCAAGAAAGATCTTAAAGCAAGAAATCTACTCTGGAAGGATGGAAATTATTCTTTAAAGAAGAATTTTTATGTTTTCAAAGGGAGATAAGAACAATGGTTTCTTACCTGCCTTTTTCAGCACTCAGCTATTAAAGGGGGGCATTTGCCTAATTTGGATTGGTTTGTTCCTAAGAACACATATGACTAGCAATGCAGTTAGTTCTCCTGTATGTGAAAGGGGATTGATTCTGAGTATTCCCGTATTTAAAGCATTGCAAGTTTTCCACTGCCATCATTTTGCACTCATTTATATAGCTCTGCCTTTTTGAGAATGGACAGTATCTACTTGCTGTGGTGCACAGGCACCAAATTGAGCATCTTTCCATACACACTTATGTGTGACCTGAGCTTCTTTGGGTCACTGAGTCCATAGCCAGGCTATGCAAAGACAGAGGCAACTGTCTTCCAAACTACACCTGGAACTTAAGTATAAATTTAAAAGCTTTAATCATAGAATCACAGAATGGTTTGGATTGGAAGCAATCTTAAAGATCACCTAGTTCCAACCCCCTGCCACAGGCAGAGACACCTTCCACTAGATCAGATTCTGCTAGGCTACTCTTCATCCTATTGCTACAACCCCTGAGGAGAAGTCCCTCTCCATCTTTCCTGTAAGCCCCCTTTAATGCCAAGTGCAACAACAGTATGCTTCATAACACACCGGAGCAGCCATTTCTCTTATTCTGTAACACACAACTAAAATAGCTTATGCCTGTCTTAGACTGCAGACAGCTGAAGTATCCAACAGCATTTGCCACAGCATCTTAATGAAGGATCTTTTTATGGAGAACTAAGTGAGAAATACAGAGAGGTTTTTGTTTTATCAGTGCAGCTCAAAAGATTTTGCCCTAATGTGATGCATCTAGCATGCATACACAAAGATCATTATGAATAAAATGCCTTCACAAATGGCTGCTAAATTCTTACCATGTTTGTCAGATCTGCTGGCCTCTCTCAAGAATCCAGCTACACCCTCACCGTGTTTATGAAACTGAGCAGTCACATAACCCCTGCTAGGTAATAGAGGTGGAAATATAGAAGACAACAAACCAAGAATAATTAGCTGTCATTAAACCTTAGCTTTCTTCCCTGCTCTAAATCAGTTGTTTCTAATCTGAGCCCTCAGCACAGCACATAACCTGTGGTTAACTCATTGGATAACCACTGAAATTCCTAAAACCCAGTTGTCTTAAAGTTCATGCAGTTTCGTGTCAAACTGAATGCCCCTCAAGGCAACTAGTCCAACTCACATCTCCGGTGCAAGTGGCCTTGTGGCCCATGCTTCAGGAGACATCGGGTGAATGGATCAGAGGCCACGCAGGAAGGCAAGCCCTAGCAAGCCCTAGTTACCCAGGCCTGCTCTCCTGAGGCCCGAGAAGGAAGGGGGACACACACAGCAACATGTATGACAAGACATGCAGACTAGAGCTTGAAAGAAAGATTTTCTAGAACA
>JAVFHW010071024.1:657-48798 GCA_032159205.1 Eurystomus glaucurus suahelicus
ACTTCATTACTATCATCCTGTACATGGCAAAAAGTACCCCAAAACCACTCCCTGAAAAAAGCCTATATCCTTCCATGTTAAATGACTGTATGTGGGCTACTACAGGACAAGAGCTTGAGGTTATAAACTGTTTATAAATATCAGCTCAATTTTCAGGAACAAAGATGAAAATAGAGTTAGAATTAACAATTAAGAGACAGAAAGCCTCATTACCCCACTGTGTAAATATGTGTTTTGTTCACGTCTTTAGTGCAGATCACCCATTTCAAAAATGATATAATAGAACTGGAAAAGATCCAAAGAGTGATAACTGAAAAGATTAAAAAGGGGACAGTTGTTATGAAAGAAACAACACAGTAGACTGGGATTCTTTGGCCTGGAAAAGAGAATATTGAATATGGATACAACAGAAATCTGTAAGCACGGTGGCATGAAGAGAAAGGAGGTTGGTTGTTCATGGCCTCTACCCATACAGCAGAGCAGGAATAATGTACGCTGCCCATGACTCTGTAAAACTCATCCCTTTGGGGATGTTTGTTCTGACTAGGCTGCTTAAACCTGTCCTTTGAAGACTAAATGAGTGACACATCTTACACTGTTACCATGCCTGACTGCTCCTTGCATATAATGTAATCAGAAAAAATCATGATAGTGATTAAGATAATGGTCAGAATTGTCACTAAAATAAAAATATTTTATATAAAAGGTCATATATATATTCCATAAGAAAAAAAAACTTATTAGTTCAAATAACTAGGGATGTGCTGGCTATAACCTGATAAAACATTCTACACATGATAGTATTCCCAAATACAGAAAATTTAACTTGTCCTTTCTTTCAATTAATTGTACCAATGGTTTGTATCATATGGTAAACACATTCTTGATACTGAGTTCTGGATTTTTGAATAATGGATGTGGTATTTTCCATGGCTTTCATCTGCTTAGACAATATTTATCATAATGTTATTATTTGTTTGAAGACAGATTTAGTTCTTCCTATGGAGTCTACATTACAGGTTGGTTAATAAATATTGTGTGCAGTTGAAATTACGTTTGCATTCTACTGTGTCATACTCAGAAGGCAAATATTATTCAAGCTGAATATCTTGCATAGAAAATACCTATCATAGAAAAGAAATTATTTTGAAACAGTAAAGAACCTCTTGCAACTTGTATTTAGTAACGCCAGAAGATCGTAATCTTTAGAAAAAAAGAGTAGATGTACTTCTGTTAGACTTAGATATCCAGCACAGTTATTATTTTTCTTATACAGGAGCTAAGATTTTTAAAAAATAATAATAATTATTAAAAAAAAAAAATCCACAGTCTGCATTTTTTTAGTGCAGGATCTAATCCTTTGAACAACTGTGACCTCTTCAGTTCTATTTATGATGGTGAGCCTTAGGGACATGAAGTACACTGCCTCTCATGATGTAGACTGGCAAAGCTGAAAGCTTTAAAGATACATTCATGAATGCTAGAAGCAAAAAATCAGAGCTCATAGTGGAAGTTTCTGCGAGACTGGAAAATCTATATGGTCTGAGGCAACTGATAATTGCAAAGTAATAATGAAAAAATATATAATGTAAATACATATGAAAGAATATGTAAATATTCTGTACATATTATAAAGAAATTACAAGGCAATAATAATTATTATTTGTTATTTCATTATTGAAGGTAGAATCTCAATAATGCACAACACAGCTGTACTTTGGGTTAACTCATAAACTTCTTAAGGTTAAGAATAAGAATGACAAGAAAGTGAGTCCACTAATGTATTTAAATTCTTTGTAAAAGATGGTTCAATCACGTCCATTAACTTCAAACTCATACACAAACAGATTTGATGTAGAGAAATAGATTACAGTTGGCCACTGTAAAAGAAAAAAACAGTCGTGCAACTTTTTACTGAAGGTTGAGCTACCTCATGTACTTAAGGTATTTAAAATTACCTGGGAAAATACAAAACATTAATATTTGCCTGTGTGACTTTACCTTATTTTCCAATCTTTCACATCTATAATTTTTAAAAAAAGCTCTCTAAAGGCAGCTTATTTGAAGCTATTTCTTTAAAAATAAAAAAATAAAAAAAAAAGACAAATGCATCTGTTGTACATCACTTGCTTGGCAATCATTAATTAAGATTTTTTTACTTGGTTTATAGTATATATGTTTTTCCTCCCTTTCAAAACATAACAGAAAACTATGCAGTTAGGAAACAGACTTTAAAAATAAGAAGTATAAGTAAATATAACTTTTTAAAAAAATAAAATAGAGGAGATCAAAAGGAAAATAGGAAAACGAATACCAAATCTCCAAAAGCACAAACTAAACTTCTGAAAATATGAAGATGAGAAATAAAGACTGTCAATTTCTGGTTTGCTGGAGTGGAAGAGTAAGAAACAGTTATATTCTTAAGCGGATTAAGTATCCATAGCTGGTTTCCTCCAAATGGATTTTATTTAAGGAAGGCTTGAATGGCTGATTAATCTTGCATGTTTTCCTCAGTCTCAATAAAGCACAGTGAAATTGTTTTAAGTTGAATTGTTGGTTTGTTATGGCACTTTTTTCACATATTTGTTCTTTCATCTAACATGTTTTCCTTTCTATATTTTTTCTTTTTTTTCTGTAATTAAAATTTATACTTTAATATTTTGACTGAAAATACTGTCCTCAGAAAAGTGATTTCAAAATGTTGCCTCAGTCTTTTCTTTATGCAAGATAAGGTCTTCACTTCGTTAAAAAACAGTCAGTCCAGCTGAAATCAGTGGGATTATAAAGTGCTGTTATAGCTGAGAAAACTCAGACCTGTGTTAAAATTTTTAAAATTCTAGATTTAACAAATAGGTTTTTACTTGTGTTTTCTCTCTTTTTTTTTTTTTGCTCTCCAGAACCAATGTACCTCCAAATAAATCTCCCATTTGTCCTTCTTTCTGTCACTAGCAGTGCCTATCATTAATTTTCAAATTTGTTTTTGATAATCTATGGGAGGTTATTTTTAACACAGCAAGAATGTCTCTAAGTCCTGAAGTCCTACTTCAGGACTTTCTGAGGGAATACATCAACTCTAATAGATTTTTGACTATATGGATTGCAGTTCCATTCATCACCACCTGTATTTTGCCCAAATATTTCTCTGGATATGTGTGTAGTGTGTAGGCCATGCATTCCAACCTACTTACCTGGCTGAAGATGAGCAGCATGAGATCGAAGCTTACATAATAGTGTAAAGCAAATCTCTGTTAACACAAGTACGAACTTATTGCAAGGGCTGCAAAGAAAAGCATGCAAAAAAGCACCCTAAAGTGGTCTACAAAAGCATAGCTGTTTTTTATAAATACAATGTTCTCCCATTCTGAGACTCTGACTGCCATCCAAGCTGAAGATGTATTCATACGACCTAGGGCAATCAGCAAGGATCTCTCCATGAGCAGCTCAAAGCTTTGAGATTTTTTTCTTCTTGCACAGCTCTGATGAGTTTTCTGTTAATTTATCTTTGCTGAGCTAGAGCTGAATTTCTGTTTCTTGGGGAAAACTACAGAAATTTCTAGAATCAAGTTAATCTTTAGAATTATAATACTGCTTGTATGTTTGGCTAACTGATTTGAGAAGTTATGACTGGGACAAAATAGAAACTGATGTGGTTTTATTTGGTTTTTGGGTTTTTTTTTGGGGGGGGGGGTGGTTTTTTTTTTTGTGGTTAATATCTTCTGTCAGAGATCTAAGAACAAGCTGGATGAGGTAATTCACTCCTTTGTGAAGGTAATAAAAACTATACTGTAAAACCATAGAATAGTCCTAAAAAGAACAGAGTTTTAAGAAAGATGCAGTTTCTGAATTATGATCCTCAACTCAGTAAGGTCTTGAAAGTGACTTACTAAGAATATAAGCTTCCAGGAGACTTTGTAGGAGGTCCTGGTCAGAGAAAGAGCCTGGAAAAAAAGCATGCCATAAAAGTTAGGTAGCAGCTTAGCCCTTTGTGGCTGCTACCTCAGCACTTTGTCTGAGGATAGAGTCTATTCCTAGACAAAACCTTGGTAAAACCTTTATTTTTATGTCTCTAAAACAATGCGGAGTAGACTCATAGTGCAGCAGTAGATTATCTCTCCTATGCAATGGAACTAGCTACAAACTTAATGGAAGATGATTACAACATCTAGTAAGATTCTGTGGTTTTATTTTTAAATTAGTGCTCGAAGATGTTCTCAACATTCTGCACAGTAGGTCTAAGTAGGGATTTTATATGGTATTTCCTAACTTAGAGCAAACCATCCAGCAATTTGGACTGAGTGGTGAAGAGGACCCACACTGGAGTCAGTTACAAGTCTCTTTACAGGGCAATGGATATTTTCTCTTATTTCCGATGATTGACAACTACATGCTTTTATTTGTTAAAAGTATTTTGGTAATAAACTACACTATTGCCATTTTTTATGATACTCTTCTTTTTAGCTTCTGTTGTGTTACACATGTATACATGCACAGACTGAGACAGGCTTCTTTTCTTTCTAGATCTTCAGTAGATAAAAGCTGTTAGAGCCACCTCAGACCTTAGGAACAAGTGTCACATAGAAACAATTGATTTATCCATCTAATATTATGGCAAGTAATAATTATTCTGAGGTACCAGCTATTAAGATTACAGAGAGAAAGCAAAGCATATAAGTGGGGATTATGCTGAATTACTTCTATTAGATTTTTTCTTTTTCTTTTATTACACACACAAATTTGTAAATTCAGTCTGAAAAAAAGTTTTTTTCTATTATTTATCACTGTGAAAATGTCCAGTCCTGCCAACAACATAAAAGATACAACACAAAATCCCACAGATGGTCCATGTTCAAAAAGCAACTTTCATAACCTTTATCTGTAAATAAGAAGTAAACTACAAAATAATGAAGTCTGTGTGTTTGTGCTGCAGGTTAATTTATCATCTTATCATAATTATGATCCTAGACTTTATTTATTTCACTTGTGAAAGAACCATTTATTCCTTTGTTTCCTTTCTGTCTGTGTCTTCTACATCTCTGACAAGATGAGTAAGACTCCTGATTACAGTGTATGCTAAAAGCTGATCAGTATGTAGACTTCCAAATTGTAGAATGGCCTTTATTCTATGAGAAAGGATAATTTAAATATGTTTAAGAACTAATGACAAAAGACTAGACAGACTGGCAGGCAGCATGATCACATAAGCCTTTTTAGATATGACAAGAGGTCTGAAGAAGTTTTGTGCATTCCTGGTGATTATTGCTCTGGTAAGATTCCCCTTAGGATAAGAGTTCACACAGCCCTAATGACAGATAAAACTTCACACAGACTTAATAACAACCCGAGTGAGTGTGTGTACTGAAAGCATAGTCTAAAAAATTCAAAGTTAACTTTTTTATTTTCTGAGTTTCAATTAATAATATCTTAGAATACACAAATAAATATAGAAATACATCTATCTTAAGAAAAGCCACATTTTAAGCTATTATAGGTAGCTTAAAATAACAAAAGTATTATAAAAGTAGTAACTTATTTTAAGAGTTACATGAAGTAATTACTTAATACCTACTAAACTGATATTTGTAATGAAGTCCATGAAGTGATTAAATTCATCCATTATTGTACTGAGTACTTCTTCTTTTCCTTTTTTTTTTTAATGTATATTTATTCCAAATATTTATGAGGAACACATTTTAAAGAGACGTACTAAACTATGTGATATTGTTTATTAATATATTTTTTCAGTGGCTTCTTACCTTTTGGTATGAAGAAAAAATAATTTACAGAGTATGATATTTATTCATATTTTAAATACAACATGAATGATATTTTCAGTTGAAAAGTGCTAGAAATCTTTTAGTCTCTGTGTTATATGAAGATAATTTTAAAAGTAGTTTGATAGTTGAAGAATTATTTCCAGATTCTGACATATTTCTAAAAATATGAACAATTGATACCCTATTAAATGGTTATGTTCTTTTCCTGTACTTATTTTTACATCACTTCTGATTGCCAAGATGTTAATTTGCCAAGTAGAGCAATCTCCTTTTATAATTAGCTTGATCTTAGATTTATTCAAAGATGGCAAAGATTTTTGGGAGCAAACAACCCTTGTCTAAAAGAGAAGGTACTTATTATAAAGACCAGAGTAAATAACAGAATGAAACAGAATGAACAGAAATAACTTAACTATCATAAATAAAAGAAGAGTAATAAAGTACACAATGCAGCTGTCATAGAGTAGGAACTCTCAAATTTTAAAAAGTAATTAGATATGAAGAGTTGGAAACTTGAGTCTTTAGAGTGACAAGGCTTCTGTGGGCACTTCCAACTGCTTTGAGTGGATCATTCACTTTCAAACAGTCTGCATGAAGTGTTTTCACCTCTTTTCAAAATTGTCCTTCCACTTCTAGCATTTGTAAATTAACTGGTGAATTAGTCTTTAATTGTCCAGTTAATTATATTGTATTACTGTCTAAAGGTTTGTTTTTAACCTTTACACTCTTGATACTCGGAGGCAAGCATTCCTGTTTGCGCTGCTGAATTGTGGTCAGGCAACTTCTTGATTGAGCTTTGTCTTGATTTATTTTCTTACAGATTTGGGTCTTCATTAGGAAACAGAATGGGGCTTCTACTGTAGCACAAACATACTGAAATTCACTCATCAAAGGCAAGGAATGAGCTGTCCTCCACTGTAGTGTTAGAATGGTTTTTAAAACTGCATTCACTGGAACACCCCCTTGGTTGCATGGCAGTAATGCTCTCTTGATTTTTTCCTCAGGTGAAAAAAACACAACAAAATAATTAAATAAGCTTAAGTACTTGCTGTCCTTAAGGACAGTGAATTGTGAATTAAACTGTATGTGCTTAGTGTCAATTGCAAATGAGAGATAAAACAGTCTTCCGTATAATTATTTTGTCTAATGCAACCGCTCTTTATAAAGTGCATTAAAAAACTTTTACTAACATGCTTTTCTGAAATTTTATGTTTTCTTCATTCAGATGAGGAATAACTTTTAGACAGATTTTCATGTTTGTTACATGATAATGTGGTTTAATCTTTTTTCAAGAATAGCTACAGGAGATACAAAAGCAATTTAAAGATGAGTCTGCTACTAGAATTCAAAGTTATATTTGTATCTGAATTCCTTCAGGTTCTCAGACAGTTAGATCTCCATTTGAATGCCTTTCAAAAGCATTTCATAATCAGTTTAACTGTTCAGATGCACTGTTTTCTCTACGTATATGAGTCTAATTATCCATTCCTTTCTGCCTTGCACTTAGTTTTTTCCAGATGCACAGAGTAGGTAGGGGTGACTGGCAAACTAGAATTATCCACTCGAGACAGCTTTATTTATACTCACTCTAGAGCACCATTGTGCATGAAAGTAAGTGTAAAGATGTTATGATATAAGCAAGATCCATGAGGTTGAAAAATTACAGAAAGTCTAAGGCAGTAAAAATTAATCTGTATCGCACAGTCTCCTACAAGCTACTTCAGCTTTCTGTACATCAAAAAATAATCTAAAATTGTTATTTAAATTAGTCTGAAGTTGAATCTCTCGTATCACAAATATATAGTCAAAGAACTATTTTCATTGTCAATATTGTTATGGAAGAAAAGGAGATTTTATGGAGCTCTAAATTCCACAAGCAATGCCTACAATAATAATTTTTTTTAAAAGTGGTAAAATTCTATTTTTTCTCAATATTTAGTTATTGTTGTCTTTTCCTACCCTGCAGAAAGCCATGAGATGTCATCCATTCCCAGTTTTGATTTAAAGAATGGGTTTAGGAGATGTTTCAGTACACTGTAGAATGGCACTGTTTCTCTTAGAAAAGCTACTCTCCTACAATCTGTTTAGAGTATCTAAATGAATGAAATAAAATTCCATAGCAAGACTATGTTGGAGCAAAGAAAAATGTAGCTGATTAGATGTGTTCATCCATGTACCTATAGTCATCTGATCACAACTTCCAGTTTTGCAACACACAAATTACTACCACTGCCTGTCATCCTTCAAGCTTTGTCATAAATATTAGACATAAAAGGTATTAAATATTCTGGAAACAATGATAATAGAAGCCGGCAACACTTGTACTTCAGCAGAGCTCTGTGGCTTTGTATTTGTCTCACAAATACATTGATGGCATGAGAGCCTCTCTCCAAGGGTACCATGTTGAGCAAATGAAAAGATAATTTATTGGTTCTTTCATTTAAGGATGATCATTTTCAATATAAAGAGGTGTACATTATACTGATCATGCCTTTTCAAGGATGCTTTATCCAGTAGGCAGGTAATTATTGAAAGAAAATTGTTGAATGCGTAGGAATAAATGTCTTGTAGTGTGAACTTTGCAATTTATACAAGCCCCCACCCATTACAAGCATTTTTCTCACTGGTCTGTGTTTTAGCTTTAACCCTTATTGACAGATGTACACATGAAGATGCAGTTGAATGCTCGTTATGATTACATAAACCAAAGATATTAGCCTGACAAGTGCCAGCACTGTGCCCATTTATTCAGTCAACCCTATTCAAGAATGCCTGTAGAGGAAATGACATTAGTGTTCACTGAGGCTGATCTGTTTTAGTTTTTCTACAGAAAGTAATGTATCAATTTATTGTGAATACTCTACTGGTACCTTGCATTCCTTCTACTTTCAATCAGATAGCTTTTTATGAAGAAAGCCGGTGACCATCACTGATGGGTCTTCAGGTCATGAGCCATATGTCATATTTTCCCTGTGTAAATGGAGTTATTCAAATTTACACTTGCAAATAAATTCTGTCATAGTCAAAGTAATGAAGGTATACTCAATACAACAGGTTTGATCTACACATATTCCACAGGATGGACAGTGCTGAGCAATAGCTGCAAAGATTAAAATAGTCTTCTCCCATCTGTATTTGAATGTCTAATTTCATGATGTTTCATCAGAGACTGCCTTATTTATTCTTTTCTTCCCTACTTTGTGGGCAGGCAACTCACTCTCTTCCTGTCTTTCCCATAGCTGATGGTCACAAATGTCAGTCATTTCTCCTTTCCCTTCCACAATCGTACCATTTGCTGAGGTCTGCAGGCTTGTCCTTCTGTTCCCTGTCCAGCATGTGTTCTTGATTGTTTTCACTGAGTGCTGTACTTGCTAGTCACTTGTATTTGCTGGTCATATATTTTTATTTAAATGTACAGGTGTATAGGAAAGGCTGAACTACCTAGGATGCCTAAATCCATTGCTTAGACTAAAAATGGATTCTGTGTCAGACACAAAATTTCCATGTGGTGAATGCTTAGGAACTTGGTATTACTCTATTTGGTAGTAAAAGATCCTACTGTGGCTTTTAGGACACATCTCTGGGCACAAGAAAGCACTCTAATAAATATTTCTAGGTGATCTAGCATGTTTACAGTACAGGCTTTGCAGTTATCCTTATTACGGAACCTCTGCACTACATTCCCACGTCATCAGTTACCTGCTAGAGCAGTAATATGCTTGTAACTACACTAGCTATTAAACATAATTAAGTCTCCCATGCTGTGGATTTTCTGTACTTCCTTTTTTAAAAGAACAGAAGGTACAAATTGCTCTTATTTTTGTTTACTCTTAAGAGGCTAAAACACACATCAAATTTATCAATCAAATCAATGATGGAATATGAATCTTATTGGAATGCTTGCATCTGTTTCTTATGAATGCAAAAAACATAATTATTTTATTAGATCAAATAGAAAGATGAAACATGGCAGGAATTAAATCACAGAATCATAGAATATGAAATATTTTCTTTCATGCAGTAGTCAATTTTCTTCATAATCAGAGGGAACTTGCCATAATCTTGTGATACTAAGCTTAAATCAGTTCTTGGGATTTTGTTTGGTTTTTTTCGTTTTGTTTAGTTTTTTTTTTTTTTTAACGCTCCAAGAAGGAAATAATAGTGTTTTCAATAATAATAATAGTAATAATAATAGTAACAGTGTTTTCAACTCAATTTGATAAAGTCATAACTTCGAAGTCAAGCTATGAAGATAATGAAGGTAGCTCAAAATGCATGTTTTAATTCTTTCTCTGAAGGTATGAAAACCAGAAAAAGAACGTGAAAACTGTTTGGCCAATAAATGCATATGGACAATTGAAACTCTCACATAATCAACTGACTCCTAGACCCAGGTTTTTCATCTGAACACCAAATGCTTCATATATCAATCTAGCCATGTTTTTCATCCTGAAGTGATGTAGTCTTGCTGCCTACAACATAGAAGAAAGAAAACTAGATTACAATGAAAGCCTTGCACAGAACTAGTATACCTGTTGAAAATAGAAAATTTGTTGAAAAAAATTGCATATTGAAGTTATATGGGGGAGATTATGATGGTATTCATCTGCTTAATCCTTTGTATTTGGTTACATTAACCAAGTTATAAGTTTTTACCTTTATTGTTACCTGAATGATCATTTCAATACCTGTATCAGTTAGGTATAGTTCACTTTGCCTTTGGTTTCTAGAAAAGTCTACTAAGTAGTATTAATCTATTTCATAGCAGGTGTGTAACCACATAAAAACCCAGTCTGATTAACTGGATGAGGCATAGTTAGAGAATGTTATCAGGAAACTTGAATTCGGGGATCATGGTGTTGTCCCATCTGTTTTTCAGAGTGACTACCATGAATGCTGATATTTCTATAAAACAGAACCTCTGCTTTTGTACTCCAAATTTTCTTAACAGGAAGTATTTTAACCATTGGATTTAATTTTTCCTAGTCACTGATAACTACTTTGAGTCTTATAGTTTCTGGTTTATCTGAAAAGTTTAATCTGTTCAGTGAGTTTCTCTGGGGTTTCATTTCATAGTATCTTTCAACAGAGTAAAGCAAGCAACATGGAAGCTTCTGGCTTCCAAAATCTTTTCATATAACCGGAATGAAAAGCACTATGTAAAAAGAAATGTTATCATTTGCCCCTAACATTTTTGCTGAGATGGGTGAAATATTTGACTAATTTGGAAATTATAGCAATATAAGAAACTGATTATGATTATGTTAACTTGGTGTGTTATACACTACTGTGAGTCCATAATGATGAATTACAGGAGAATTAATATACAGGGATTCCTCTAAGTTAGAGCTGGTTAGAAATGGTGAGATTTTGTATATGAAATGCTACAGAAAAAAGTCTAGTTGGAATACTTTTTATAGAATTCTTTTATTGTCTATGACCCTCAGTACGTAAGAGCTACAAAACATTTACTCTGACATTTCAATGTTGCACAGTTAATGATGTTTCCTTCCTTTCTTTCTGATCATTTAATTGCATTTCAAATCGAAGTGTGAAATTGTATGCAAAGTAATATTATACTGTATTATTAAGACAGGTTTTTTTATACTACTTTGAGTAGAAAGGCTTCCCATGTACTTTTTTTTGACATTTCAGTAGACACAGTGCTGTTGCATTATAGCTATTTTAGTTATAAATTATCTTTATTTATTATTTCTCGCTGGTAGTGTGTGTGTATGCTATGTGCTGTGGAAGTATAATACTGAGTCCCTTTTCAGTGGTGCCCAGTGATAGGATGAGGGGCAATGAGTACAAGCTGGAACACAGGAAGTTCCACCTCAACATGAGGAAAAACTGACATTCTGTGAATCAACATTCCTACCTAAATTTTATATAATAAGAAAAATAAATATTCTCAAATTTTATGACTTTTAACAATTAAATATGTGGAATAAATGAATTAAATAGTTTACTGCTCTTGAAAACATTTCATAACACTTATGGAGTTTGTTATTTCTAAGTGTGTAAAGGTATTTGATTTGACACTCAACATTAAATAACATTAGTAAAAACATTTCTTTACCCGGCACAATACTGGTTAAATTCAAACTAATTTGAAGTAGAAAGGACAGTTACACTGTAACCTAGATTCAAAACTCAATGTGCTTATATTTTGCAGATTGTTTCAAATGGATTTTTTTAAAGAAAAAAAAAGTGAAAAAAATTGTCATAACTCTTCCATTAAAAGCTATTTTGCTTGTTCCCCTTGGAGATCATCACAGCTACCTTTAGAATAACATAATCCAAATTCATGGACTACAATTCCATATTTTAAAAAGCATGTGTGTATTCATTTCAGAGAAAGAATTATATAGTCTTTGAAAGTTGTAAAGAATTGTTTAGAATTCCAGTATTAGTATTATGAAATACATTCATATTTTCAATATTCAGGGAATACTTGTGAGGTAAATGTGTTTAGATATTAATAAATAAAGGGTGGTTGTTTCATAGTTACACCTTGGGAATTAATAAAGAAGGGTTGTTATGGCAATTTTTTTAAGGAGGATTGACAAGCCTCAATGTTGTGCCCAGTTGTCCTAATACAAGGGCTCCCTCCAATGGCGACAAGTTACTTCACATACCAGTTATTGCTACATATATATGAAATAAGAAACTAGGTGGATGGAAAAATTTTTTAAAAAGTAATTGTCTCTGGTGGTTTCCATTAAGATATTTTTAATTAATACAGCATACATCATCATATCTAGACAATGAAGTACTTTCTCATTTCAAATGTGCTGAACATGGAAGGAAGGAAGGAAGGAAACAAGGAAGGAAGGAAGGATGGATGGAAGGAAGGAGGGAGGGAAGGAAGGAAGAAGGAAGGAAGGAGGGAGGGATTGGAAGGAAGGAAGAAAGGAAGACACTGTTTTTATTAACCACATTTCCAAACGAGCATGCCTAACTGGTGATACATTCTGCTGACTATCAACAGCCAGTCAAGGGCCCTACAGTCATACCTTAGGTGCACACCACTGCAATATTGGTGAGTAAATGAGGTATCCAATGGCAGCTAATGCAAAAAGAACACCCCCAAACTTGTTAGCTTATTTTTTAGATATTAAAGTCTTCTCCTCTATTAATAGGAAAGCAAACTGTTTCTTTTTTTTTCTTTTTTATTTTTTTTCTTGGGGAAAACAAACAAAACAAATCAGAAAACCAAACAAGAAAATAGAAAGACAGAAAGCATCTCTAGTATGGGGTTCATTTACAGACATCAGCTGTTTCCTTTGATAAATCACCTGGTAAGTGTGGTCACATCTCTACATCTCCTACTTCTGGAGATGTTGTTTTATGTAAAAGTATACTGATATTCTGCTCATACAGTGAATGGCAAAAAAGAGAAAGAAACAGGACATAATACCCCAGTGAATAAAACACTCACTTAATATGAAGAAGCACCATAAAGAGATAGACTGAGAGAATATTGGTCCAATTTAACTTAGTATGCTATTTCTGATTGACACTTATGGAAAGCTCTAAGAACAACATGAGGTTTTAGTGAATGCTTACCAGGTATGATCTTCAAGCGAGCTGATTCATGGGTTACTGTTTCCCTCAAAGAGAAATTGGTGAAGATGACAGACTTGGTACAAAACTACTTTGACTTCCCCAATGTCACACACCAGAAAATCCAGATCACTTAGCTTTAAAATCAGGATTGAAATAAATCTGAAAAGAAAAGACCGGCCCAGCATTTTTACAGAAGAAAAACAAAAATTTGAGCAAAGGAAAGGGAAAGGAGAAGAGACAACTAAAAAGGGAGTATTTCAGATGGTAAAACGTGAACTTATTATTGAAAGAAATGTATAGCTCTGAGGGATGGTTTGTGTGTCGAGTTTTTGATGCACTCCGTTGCATTGCATTGGAGATGCTAACACTATTGGTTCCCACACCAAGGAGGAGGTGGACCTGGAGATCTAAGACCCGTAGAAGTTCCACTGGGATTTCAGTTTGGTGTCACATTATGAACTCTGTTTTTTTATGTCCCACTCCTTGGCTCAAAAATGTCCACATGAAAATTCCATTTTATAATGTGAACCCAAATATCACAGAATCACAAAACAGCTGAGGTTGGAAAGTACCTCTGGACTTAATCTGGTCTAGCAATCCTGATTAAGCATGGTCATCTAGAGCTGGCTGCCCAGAAACATGTCCAGAGGGCTTTTGAAGATCTCCAAGGATGGAGACTCTACAATCTCATAGGGCAATCTGTTCCACTTCTCTGGAAAAGAAAATATTTCTTTATAGTATGAAGTTTTCCTTATGTTCAGACAGAAGATGTATTTGAGTTTTTGCCCACTACCTCTTGTCCTATCATGGGACACCACTGGAAAGAGGTTGGCTCCATCTTCTTTATATCCTCCTTTCAAGCATTTATATACATTGATAATATCTCCCTTGTGCCTTCTCTCCTGTATGCTGAACAGCAATCTCAGCCTGCCATCATCTTTGTGGCCCTTTCCTGGACTCTCTCTAGTATGGCTGTTTCTCTCTTATACTAGGAAGACTGCAGCTGGACAGAGTACTTCCAAATGTGGCCTCACGAGCACTGAATAAATGGGAAGGATCATATACCACCACCTACTGGCAGTATTTTGTCTGATTCAGCCAGTAATGCCATTAGATTTCTTTGCAAAAATGACACATAGCTAGCTTATGTTTAATTTGGTGACTTTGCAATTAATTGTGCTAAATGTCATGAGATTCTTCTTGGTCCATTTCTTCAGTCTGTTGAGGATGGCAGCACAACACTCTGGTGTATCAGGCACATTGCCTAATTTTGGTATCATCAACAAACTTTCAGAAGGTGCACTCTGTCCCATTATCCAGATTATTAATGAAGATGTTAAACAGGATTGGATCCAGTATTGATCCTGGTGTGTACCACTCATTAATGGGCTCCACATAGATTTTGTACCACTGGTCACCAGCCTTTGGGTTCAACTGTTCAGCCAGTTTTCAAATACAGCAGAATTAAAGCCAGCAGTGGAGCCTACACTTTTACTGCATTTGTATATAACAGCCAAGTGTTTCTTTTGCATCTGGTAACAGTAACTAATAACTTTTATAGCTACAAGTGTTAGAAAACTCTTTCCAACAACCCCATAGTTTTTCTTTCACATGTTCCACTATGTATTCAGTTCTGTTTTGAGGTTTGATACCTCGCTGTCAGAAAAAGTGATAGAGTAAAAAAACTCTCAAAAAGTCACAGATGAGAAACTTTATATAAGAAGGATGACAGTGGTAGGCAGTCGGTCCATCTAATTGCTTGGTCATTTTACTACAGTGGAATAGAGTGTTTACATTTATTTAGATAAAACTTCATTATTAATATGTTCCTTTAGCATTAGTAGTACTAGACTTGGTTTACAGAGTAAAGAAACCAGATTGTTGATGGGAGGCCTAGTACAGAGACTCTATAGACAGATTTTCAACTAAAATAATAGTTTCTGAATTTCACTTTTTATTTATATTAAAGTTTGTGATATTCAACTTTTAATAAAAATTACATGGATGACTGTCATCTTGCTTCCACATTACAATTGCAAAGAGGAAATTACAGTGATTTCAGTCTAGGACATGGAAGATACATTTTATATAGACATTTGACCAGCTGTTTCACAGTGTGATGAACATTTAACCTGCTTTTTTCTAAATTTTCCTATCAGAGAATTGGTAATAGTAACAACTGTTTCCACGTGGTTTGATATTTATAGAGGTCTCATTAATTTTAGTAATTGTTGCTTTCTTGCTTTTTCCTGTTCTTTAAAGTGTGTTTGCAAATGCTTTTTGTCAGGCTGTTTCAAGATCATGTGTCTTTTTAGATAATACTCTAAGTGAAACAGATTCACTACTTACATAAATCAAAGTACTCAAGTGACTTTAGGAGATACTGTCAGCAAGGAAACTACAAAAATATAATGAAAAACAACACAGCATAAAATACAATCCAGTCACTGGCTGAAGGTATGTTAGGGATTGCTGATTCCATTATTTTGCTCGAAATGTAAATAATTCGGCTTAATTTGGTTTTGATATTTAGCTGTCCCTTAACACTTTCAGGTGGAAGATAGATCTAGTTTGCAAGTCTTTGGGAACAAGTTCATTTTAAACAATGCTCAAGAGAGGAAACTAGAAGAGGAACAACTTATTTTTTGTAGAGAAATTGAGTGTAGTTGATGTATATTATAGAGCAATTCCACTAGTCATACCAATCTTTTTGCTGACCATTTTAATTTTATAATGTAGTTCTTTCATCCTTCACTACTTGTTGTCTTTCATGCTGTGATTTTTAGGAAATTATTGCTGTTTATAAACTGGAAAACACCAGAAAACTTATGGTGCTAGAATTTGTCATTATTTAAAAAAAAAAAAGCTTAAAGAAGTTTGGAATTGAAAATTGCTTAAAGAAGCATGAATAGGCAAATGACAGAACCATGTAACAGGACTTGGCTATGAGCTAGTTAATAAAAATATTAATGTAAAGAGCTTGGGTTTTAAATCTAAGAAGAAATATCAGTAGACAGCAAGGAGTATTAGGTCATGGTCATACTGGTCAACTAACCAGTTTACACAGTATTCTCCCTAATGTGCTGGTTCAGCCTTCATCATTTTATGCTGCCAGAAGTTGCCTGATCACACAGGCCAACACTGAATCAGTGACATCCCCTTGGAAGACTTCTTTCAAACAATCCTGCCATAGGTTCCTGTGGGCCCAGCTCCTCCACTACCCACTGTGGTGCTAGCATTGCCTGCTGGACACAGCAGACAGAAATGGCTGCCTCAGTGGCCCTTCACAGGGAAGGGCATGATTGAGAGAGCTCAGCAAGACGAGACCAGCACCAACAGGAAGCTCCTCCAACTTATCAGCTCCTGGTTGATATAGCCCTGGCCTCACCCACCACCCCAACCACAACAATCTGGGTGAGGATAGAGACATCGGTGGGCCAGGTTCTGCCTCTGGAACCTGAAGCCAGTGCGGAAACAAAACATTCTCTAGGTTGTGACTCATTCACAGGTCGAGTTCAACTCAGAGCCCACAACTCAGCCCCCAGAACTTCACTCAGCCCCTTGACTTACGGATTAATCAAAGCCTCCATACATCATATTTACATGCATCATACTGCCCCATTTTATTTCATCATACTTAAAATAAAATATTCAAGTCAAATCACTGTCTTCGGTCTTCTCCTCAGAGGTCTGTTGAACAAAGTCCATCTACCTGGCAAAAGTTTCACAGAAGGGCAACTACAACTTTTCATTGTCTGCACGCTTCTTTCTCCATCAGGCTGATAATCACTTTCACCTTTTCCAGCAGAGCATCCACTTTATCTCTTTACCATCCAGTAGAGCATCAGCGTCATTCTCTTTGCCAAGGTTTCTTCGTCTTCATCCACTTTATCTCTTTACCATCCAGCAGAGCATCATTATCAAAGTCCACTTTATTTCTTTCAGTAGTGCAATCATTATCAAAGTCCACTTTATCTCTTTGCCAAGATTAGTTCTACTCATCGCTGTCCACAGCTCCTTTGTGGTTATAGCACATTCCATTGCCATAGTCTTAACAATCTTCTTCAAACAAGCATTTTCTTAACATCACTGATTGTCCTACCATCATCCAAGCCAAAGATCAGGACCAGACCAGGTATTCAGGCTCAAGATCCGGAGACCACTTCAGGTAATTTCTCATTAATTGCCCTACCATTACCATATGTTCAGCTAAACCAGGCATTTGGAGAATTTTTCAGACATAATTACCAAAATCCAGGCTAGGGTCTGGAGAACTACCATCATCCAGACCGCTTTTCAGGCAATTCCTCACGCACATCATAAACTGCCATACCTTTCAGGTGATAATTACTCTACCATCATCCAGGCTAAGGATTTGGAAAACTTTACAGGCAGTATTACCCTACCAGCTCCTAGTCTCAGAGTCCTGAGAACCACCACCATCCAGACCAGAGACCCAGAGAACTACCATCATCCAGACTCAAGTTACAGGCATTGCCCCACCATTCAGGCCAGAGTCCAGAGAACCTTTCAGGCAATTCTTCACATAGGCACTTTCAGCCATCATATTTCCATAACTATCTTCTTCACACAAGCACATTCAATTTGCAATCTTTTATTACGCGTAAATTAGGGTTCTTCACATTCGTCTTCTACAAGCAAACACTTTCTAACCTTTTCTGCTCATTTTGTCTCTTTCTGCTCACTTTCTACTCACAAAATTACTTTCTCGAAGTACAAGGTTTCTGCTCAGTTTCTAATCACAAATGCCCTTTACTACTTTAATCACTTTCATAACTCTTTCTCTTTAACTCTGTTCACTGGCACTTTCTTACTCTCAAATGCTTTCTGCTCAAGCTGGTCCCACCTTGTCTTTTTCTGCTCCCTTTCCTTTTCTCACAACCTCAACGGTGGCACACATGATCTCCTTCAGGGGATTCCCAGTCTCATTTAACCCAGTTTCATAAGATCTTCCTTCAGATTGAGCTGCTGACTAGCCAATTTTGTTGTGCTGGTTCAGCCATCATCGTTTTATGCTGCCAGAAGTTGTCTGATCACACAGGCTAACACTGAACTCAGCAACATCCCCTTGGAAGTCTTCTTTCAAACAATCCTGCCATAGGTTCCTGTGGGCCCAGCTTCTCTGCTGCCCACTGTGCCAACATCGCCTGCTGGACACAACAGATAGAGATGGCTCCCTCAGCGGCCCTTCACATAGAAGGACGTCACTGAGAGAGCTCAGCAAGATGCAACTAGCCCCAACAGGAAGCCACACCAAACAGGAAGCTCCTCTAACTGATCAGCTCCTGGCTGATATAGCCCTGGCCTCACCCACCACCCAAACCATAACCACCTGGGGGAGGGTGGAGCCACAGAGGCACAGGTTCCACCTCTGGAACCTGAAGCCGGTGAGGAAACAAAATATTCTGCTAGGTTGTGACTCATCCACAGGTCAACGTCAACTCAGAGCTCACAGCTTAGGCCACAGCACTTCACATAAACAGTAAAAGTTACTACAGGTGGGAACTGATACCTTGTTCTAGATCATTTCAGAGAATTCTTTTGGATACTGAATAATTTGAAAGAGCTAGCTATATATAGTAGCTAGAGTTTTATTTATTCAGAAGATATCTGCTCTCTTCCTGCTTTTCATCATAGAAAGAGATGAGAGAATATACATGAGAATAATTCACCTTGAAGTATTCTATAATGACCACAGACACAGTTTATTAACTTTCACCAGTGCTATTTAACATGGCAGGGGGACTGGAACTAGATGATCTTTAGGGTGCCTTCCAACCCAAAACATTCTATGATTCTATAATTCTGTGATTCTTATGAAGGCAAGGTATATAAGTTAACTACACAATGTAGTATTTAATTTGAAAAAGTCCCTTTCTACATTTCTGGTTCATCATGTGTAAAACTATTAGTAATGCAGTTCCAAAATAAATAGTGTTTTGAAACATTCTGAAGAGCACTCAATAGTCCTTTTTTGCTATCTGTAATTTTAATAGCAGTCAGGAATGGTTGCTGTTTAAATGAGAGATTTGTATTCTTCTTGGTAAGTGGAATAATTTTCTATAAGGAAAAAAAATGATATTTTCAGTGTTAAATGCTGTAAAATTCCAATTCTGAACTCTTGATCCAGATGTAGAATAAATCATACTTTCATGGCAAATTCTAACACACAATGAATTAAGAGATATATAAAATATAATATTGAATTATATTCCTTAAAACATTCTTATGGACTGCAAAAAAACTAAGTGAAAATTATAGATGAAGCGGTCTTCAAAAAATCTTCTTTCAGAGGATTTTTTAAAATTATTTTTGTTTATTTTTTGTTTTTCAAAATTTTTCAAATAATATTTTGTTCAAATGGAATTTTACTTAGTGAATCACATCACTCAAGTTTATAATAGTAAATTATGAAGTGATTATGCTGCAAACATTTGAAATCTTTTAACCAAGCACATTAGAAAAAAATTTCTCCTAATTTCTGATCTAAATCTCCCCTTCTCCACTTTGAAGCCATTATCCCTTGTCCTACTACTACAAGCCCTTGTAAAAAGTCCCTCCCAAGCTTTCTTGTAGTCCCCTTTCAGATACTGGAAAGCTGCAATAAGGTCTTTCCAGAGGTCTTCTCTCCTGCAGATTAAGCAGCCAAAAGGCCACCAAAATGGGTCAGACACAATTTGCACTTGGTGAAGCCATGCTGGTTGCCATGAATCACCTCTTCATTTTCCATGTGCCTTAGCAGAGCCTTCAGGAGGATCTACTCCATGATCTTGCTGGCCAGAGAGGTGAAATTTACTGGCCTGTAGTTTCCCAGTTCTTCCTTTTTTTCCTTTTTTAAAGTGGGGGTTATGTTTCCCCTTTTCCAGTCTGTGGAACTTCACCAGACTGCCATGACTTTTCAGATACAATGGAAAGTGGCTTAGCAACTTCATCTGCCAGTTCTGTCAAGACCCATGGACGGACCTCATCAGGTCCCATTGACTTGTACATCCTCAGGTTCTTTAGGTGGTCTCAAACCTGATCTTCCCTTACAGTTGGCAGATCTTCCTTCTCCCAGTCCCTGCCTTTGCCTTCTGTGATGTGGGTAGTGTGGTTAGAGCCTTCACTGGTGAAGACTGAGGCAAAGAAGTCATTGAGTACCTCAGCCTTCCACATATCTTTCATGACCAGGTCTCCTCTTTCCTTCTGAAGAGGGCCCACATCTTCCCTAGACTTCCTTTTTATCACTGGCTTCCCTGTAGAAGATCCCTGGCTGCTCAGACAACTTCTTTGTATTCCTTCCAGGCTACCTGTCCTTGCTTCCACTCTCTGCAGAATTTTTATTTTGCATCTGTGTGTCTAGGAACTCCTTGCTCACCCATGCAGGCCTCCTGGCGTTCTTGTCTGCCTTCCTCTTTTTTGGGATGCATTGTTCCCGGGCTTGGAAGAGGTGGTCCTTAAATACTGACCAGCTTTCCTGGGCCCCTCTCCTCTCCAGGGCTTTATCCCAGGGTACTCTACCAAGCAGATTCCTGAAGAGGTCAAAGTCTGCCCTCCTGAACTCTAGGGTGGTGAGCTCGCTGTGGATCCTCCCTGTTGCCCTAAGCATCTTGAATTCCAACATTTCGTGTTCACTGAAGCCAAGGCTGCCCTTGAGCTTCACATTAGCCACAAGCCCCTCCTTGTTGGTGAGAACAAGGTCCAGTATAGCACTTTTTCCTTGTTAGTTCCTCTACCATTTGTAGAAGGAAACTTTCTTCAATGCATTCCAGGGATCTCCTGGATTGCTGGTGCCCTGCTGTTCTGTCTGTTCAACAGCTATCAGGGTGGCTGAAATCCCCTATGAGGACCACAGCCTGTGAATGCAAAGCCACTCCTACCTCTCTGTAGAGGCCCTCATCCACTTTGTTTTCCTAGTGAGGTGGCCTGTAGCAAAACCACACTATGATACTACCTTCCCCTGTCTTTCCTTTAACTTATGCATGACTTCAACATATCTAACACTAGTCATGTTTGCAGCATCACAGTGACTTTAAGATCCCTCCAGTGTTTTGTTTCAAAATCATGTTATTGCTATAACAGGTGAGATATTTTTCTTTTGACTCTAGCCAGAGTTTTCTATATCTGATCTATATTAATCATGTCATTAACATACAACAACATTTTTTTACAACATAGGTTATAATCAGGTCCAATTTATTAATATTTGCAACTGCAAAACTGTGTGCTTTTTTCAATTTAAGATTACTCTAGTATTGCTCAACCACATCTTCAAACAATTCAGAGGCAAGACTTAGTGAAAAATATGGTAATTTAGAGCACAGGGCTCCTTGCTAAGATGCTACTGCTAGTATATAGCCAACTGATTTGTCAGTTTTTCATAAATCATTGATTAGGAACAATATAGCCCTAACAATCTTTGGTCATTTTATCTGTGCAATCATTTTCTCCTAGCCATAATTGCAATTTGAAGATCAGGTTGTCGCGGTCGGGCGCGCAGCGGTCCGACCACCTCCCAAAGGGAGAAGGGTTGAGGGTAAATTGGGACATCTCCTCACCAGGCTCATAAGCAAACACAGAGACCGAAAAAAGTATCTAACAAGTTTATTACTAAATATATATTCAAATAAAACCTTATTTACTCTATGGAAATATTACAATATTAAAGAAGACCACGCCCACCCATTCACTCCCTCTCTCACCCACCGAGAGATAAGGGCAAATAAGGACTTAATTATGTCAAAATACGACCTGTATGTGTGGATGGTGCGTGTGTGTGCATGCGTGTGTCCTTTCGGCGTTTGGTGATGGTCCCTGTGGAATGGCGACGATGTCCGACCGGCAGACCTGGACTATTTCGATGACGTCAGCAGCTTGTAGCTTTTTCTCTCTCTCCCTCCGACGGTGGCGTCGGCTTTGTCTTTTCTGGCAGCACGGCCTTCTGTGGTGTGGCTTTCTGCAGCACGCAGCTTCCAATGGCCTCTTGTTGCAATTTCTTCTTCTTCTTCTTCTTCTTGCTGCAGCTTGCAGCTTTTCTTCTGGATTCTTTTAGTTTTAGCTCGTGGCAGCGGCTCACGGTGCTGGCAGCGATTGCGCACCTCACGGCCGGCGGCAGCTCACGGCTTCTTTCTCTCCCCCGGATTCCTAGAGCAGTGGGAGTCAGCAGTTCTGTCCGGCGGCTCTCCGCAGCGGCTGCTCCTTTCTTTCTGACTGCTTAGTTTCTTCAGGGGGCTGCGCTGACAGCTCAGTTCAGTTTTCCCCCCCCTCCTCCTCGCTCCTCTCCGGCATCGGCGGAGGGAGGGGGGGGGGTGCGCTCAGCAGGAGCGATGTGCTCCCTTTGTGCAGTGAGGCAGAAAAGAGAGCGATTGTTTACTTTTTCAAAATTTATGGCTGGCGTTATCTTGCTTCCGGTTTCTTGGAGGATTTATGCGAATTGCAGAATAGATTTATGGGAAATCGAGTTCTTTTGCTCACTGTTTTAATAAGGCAGAAAAAATCATGTGGTCGGTTCACCACACAGGTAAAGGTAGTTGCTTGGTACAGTGTTTCTTTGTCAGAATGAAGGACTTTCACACCCAATTTTTCACTTTAACCAAACAGTTCACATCTGTTGACTTTGAGAATTGACTTCAAAAGACTAACAGTAGCTTCCCACAGTGATAATAGGATGAAAACTAAGAGTCTGAATGTTTGGATTCTTATGTAGTGAATATTTCATTGATGTTGACATTAATTGTACTGTGTGCTAGGTTAACTTTAATAGACACTCCCTCTGTTACTGAGATGTAAATAGTTAAACTACTATATTAGAGAGTTTATGGCCTTTAGAAGATGTACTAGGCTACTCATGAGGACTACAAAGATGTAGTGAAGCTATGCAGGGAGAAAATTAGAAGGTCCAGAGCACAACTAGAACTCAACCTGGCTACTGCTAAAATAAAAAAGTGTTTCTAGAAGTACATTAACATAAAAGGAGGACTAGGGAGAACCTTCATCCTTTATTGGATTCAGGGGGAAACATAGTAACCACAGATAAGGAAAAGACTGAGGTACTTAATGCCTTCTTTATCTCAATCTATAGCAGTAGGACTAGTTGTTCCCTGGGTACCCAGTCCACTGAGCTGGAAGACAGGGTTTGGGAGCAGAATAATCAAAGAAGAAATGGTTAACAACCTGCTACATCACATACTTAAGTGTATGGGGCTGGATGGATCATACCAAGAGCACAGAAGGAGTTTGTGGATGTGCTCACCAAGCCACTTTCTGTCATCTATCAGAAGCTCTGGATAACCGGGGAGGTCCCAGCAGGCTGAAAGTTAGCAAATGTGATACCCATCTACATGAAGGGCCATAAGAAGGATCTGGGGAACTACAGACCTGTCAGTCTGACCTTGGTGTCAGGGAAGGTTATGGAGCAAATAATCTTGCGTGCCATTACGCACCATATACAGGTCAAACAGGCACTCAGACCCACTCAGCATGGAGTTGTGAAAGGCAGGTCATATTTGATGAACCTTCTATGACAAGATGACCCATCTAGTAGCTGAGGGAAAGGCTGCGGTTGCTGTCTATTTAAACTTGAGTAAAGCCTTCGACACCATTTTCCAAAGCGATCTCCTGGAGAAGAGGGATGCTCATGGGTTTGATGGGCATATGCTTTGCTGGATAAAAAAATGGTTTGATAAGCAGGCCTAGAGAGTGGCGGAGGATGGAGTTAAATGCAGCTGGTGGCCGGTCACAAGTGATGTTCCCCAGGGCCCAGTACAGGGGTCAGTTCTGCTTAATATCTTTAAAAATTACTTTGATGAGGAGACAAGAGTGCACCCTCAGTAAGTCTGCAGATGACACCAAGCTGGGTGGAAGTGTTGATCTGCTTGTGGGTAGAAAAGCTCTACAGAGAGACCTGGACAGGCTAGATCAATGGGCTGAGGCTACTGGTATAAGGTTCAAAAAGGTCAATTGCCGTGTCCTGCAATTGAACCATAACAACCCAGTGCAATGCTACAGGTTTGGGGAAGAGTAGTTGTTAAGCTGTCCAGCAGAAAAGGACTTAATGGTACTGATTGGCAACTAGCTAAATACAAGCCAGCAGAAGGCCAACGGCATCCAGCATCCAGAACTAGTGTAGCCAGCAGGACTAGGGAAGTGATCACCCCTCTGTATTCAACATGGTTGAGGCCACATCCTGAGTACAATGTTCAGTGTTGGGCCCCTCAGATGGACATTGAGGTGCTGGATTGTGTCCAGAGCAGGGAAACAAAGGTGGTGAAGGGCCTAGAGCACAAATCTTATGAGGATTGGATGGGGGAACTGGGGTTGTTTAGTCTCAAGAAAAGGAGGCTGCAGGGAGACCTTATTGCTCTCTGCAACTACATGAAAGGTTGTTGTAGCGAGGTGGTGGTCAGTCTCTTCTCACAAGTAATAAATGTTGGGAAAAGAGGAAATGGGCTCAAGTTGCAACAGAGGACATTTGGGTTGAATATTAGGAAAAATTTCTTCCCTGAAAGGGTTGTAAAGCACTGGAATAGGCTGCCCAGGGAAATGGTTGTGTCATCATCCCTTTAGTTCTTGGAAGAGCTCAAGATGAGTTAATCCTGAAGCATTATTAGTTTGCATTACTCTCTAAGGTGAATAAATTACCAGTAGCCTGCTGGGATTTGTATTCCCTTCCTGACAACGCCTGGCACAAATACCACCAACTACAGTTTTGGTGTGTGACATAAACAGAAAGTTTTGTACAGGCAATTTGGCTTGACAGTGTTCCCAAAGTATAACCCCCATCATGCAACAGCAGTAAGTATTTTAGCTCTTAGTTACTTCACACTGATTTTGTCAACTGATTTTGATGGTTTTGGTAGTAGAAGTCATAAAACACATGACAAAGTTGAGACTCTTCTTGAAGTATACTAGTACCTCAGTGCGAAACTTCTGCTTCTGAGAAAACTATCCTAGTTGGGGTGTTGTTCCAGTTCTTGTCATTAAACATAAAATTAGGATTTGCACCTAAGTATACTTATTTAACATAGCAATATTTGTATTTAATAAGTAATATTTGTATTAAATACAATAATATTTTTTTACAATGGGTACTCAATATATGTAAAAACATTGTGAATATTATTCAGTGCTATAGTATGTTTTACGGTGTATATATAGTATATTATACAATATATTATACAGTAAAGGTGTTTTTGTAAGTAAACATTATCTGTTGTAGGTGATCTAAAGTATGGTGCAGTGTACACAGTATACACCTCATACACAGCTTTACCTATGGGGGACTTTTTGATTGGATGAGGAAGTTTTAGACATGATGCTGGTGTTATTCCTGGTCTGGAAACACATCTGCTTTCTAGAAAGAAGATGGAGACGGAAACAAAGAACTTCCTTTTTACCTTGTCTTGATGTAAGCTGACCTTCACAATTGTTATGAGCTTGGTGATGCCCTTCTATACACCGGACTTTACTAATACAGATCAGAGCACATGTATGATTTCTGACATATGAACTGCTATAATGAACTGAATAATTCTGTCTTCAAAGCAGGGTTAGAATAGCTTGAGGTAAAGAAACTACAGGGTTATAAATTGAGTCAGAGGGTTAGAATAAGTTTGAGAGTAGGCCCTCATTTCAGTTTCAGTATGGCCCAGGGTACTTCTACTTTGTGGAATGAAATAGTCTGTAAAGAGCTATCTACTTAGACATATATGCTCTCAGTGGCCCTGCTACTGTTTAAGGCTAAACTGCAACACAGTGTTTCCATGTTTCAAAAACTATATTTTGAGAAAGATGGTCTATCTTTAAGCAATTAAAACACAGTATAATATAGGATCTGTAACAGCATTAATTATGATTCAGTAGGTGGTTATATTGGAAGGCTTAGCTTTACAAACCTATTAATATTTTTGCAAAAAATACATATTATATATAACGTTCATATTAAACGCGGGTCACCTTGAGTCTTTTTAACCATCAGGTGACTGTGTAGGTTGTGAGGATTCTGCATAATATAGAATAATGGCATACATCCCTTGAGCAATTTGACAAAGAATGAAGTGATCTGCATAGTCTGAAGAAGGCGGGAGTGGGAGGAAGGAAGCTCATTATATGGTTACAATTGCTGTGTGTTTAAACAATTGCTGGATTGGAGCATGAAACAGCAATTGTGTTCTACTGTAAAGACAGGAGTGTATCTGTCACATTGAATATACTTCTCTAAAAAGCGTACAAGCTACCTTCATAAGCTTTGAGTATGCCATTAGTATTTGTAGTCTGTAGGAAAAGCTATCTGATTGTCTCCTCTTTCTAGTTCTTGCGGAAAGGATTAGAACTGAAAAAAGCCCCAGATTATGTATTTTGACCTTCAGAGTGTTTAAAATGAAGCAATAAAGATCCTTTAATACTCAATTCGATTGATAGACTTTAAAATATGTTTTTCTCAGATAGAAGCTTTGTAAAATGGCAGTTTAGGATATTGATTTCTAAACTGGCCATTCTTGTTAAAAGAGTAGTTTGAATTACTTCTAGGCAGTTAGTAAAGTAAAAACCCTAATATTAAATTAAGAACAAATTACTTAAGTATACCCTGCAGCAAAAAAAATCAAACAATACGCATTCTGTAATCAAAACTTAACAACTAATTTTCATGAGGTGGCTGCCCTCTGAAAATGTTTTGGAAAAAAATTTAAATCTTAATCAAACAATTCATTTGCTCATAATACTTAAACTTCTGGGTCCTGGATTCTGGTTCAGTCAACAAATTAATTGGCATTTTTGTTGGCAGCTGTATTTGTTAAAGACTGCAAATAAGGATTTGAAGGGACAAGAGGTCTTGCTCTCCAAATAATAACTCTTCTCTGATGTTTGTTTTAGAACATTTTCACCTTCACCAGCTGTGGTAGTAAAATTATAAAGCACAAAGTTGAAAGTGGTGTGGACATTGAGTCACTAACACTCATTGATTATTACTACCTTAATAGGTTAGCTGTAATGAGCCCACCCATTAGCTGTTTTCTTTTTTCTTTTCTCTTCTTCTATTGAATATTCAGAGGTTAGAATTTATTAAAATTTTACTAATACAGAGGAGGGAAGATGCAAAGATTTATGCCTAGGAGTGTAAATAATGAATGCAATGAATATAATCTCTGCTTCAACACTTACAGTAAGAGAAGTTACATACCTCAAAATGTTGGTTTCTTCTGCAGCTGCAACATCTGTTGCTTATGGCTATGGAAACAGTACTGTCCACATATCTAGAATTGTGTAATCTTTTAAATTCTGCTCATCAAAATATTTCAGAGAGTATTTCTGTCTCATTTATCAGATATTTAGATCCAAAAGTTTGAACAAATTCTTTCTGCTTCACATACAGTAAACAGGAAATGAGGAAAAAAAAAAAACAAAAAAAAACACCAAAATCAAACAAAACCTGACCATGTAACCAACAAAATCAGAAGACATTCTCTAGTCTTTAGGATGCTAAAGTTCATTATTACAGCTCTTTAGATTTTTTACAATATTCTTATATTTCTTTACATTTTCTTTATGTAGCAAATAGGAGAAGTAATCTTATCAGCTAAATACTGCTAAAAATATTTTGATCATAATAGTTTTATTTTTTCATCTCTCCTCTGGGAGAAAAAAAAAGAGAAATTTTTATTTTTCTTTTTCAATAGAACACTCAATTAAAATCCTTCCATAATACTCTAGATTCTTTAGTTGGAAAGCAGAGCCTTTCAACACCATGGTCTGTCAGTATAAGAAACCAGATTCAGCATACTATGCATGTAAACCATAGACTTGCAATGAAATTTATCTAACACTTTGTTAAGAAGAAATCATACATCTCAAGCTGTTGTCTTATGAAAAAGTATTAGATGGTATAATACACTGAAATGCCAGGACGGTCTACACATTTTGTGAAACTAATGTTTAGTTTTGAAGTGCTTCATTCATTAAATTTAGAAGGTATGAGGTTTTTCAATGAGCATGGTGTCAGTACTACATGCACAAATGACTTAACACTTAATCTAGAAGAATAATCAAGATTGATTCAGTGGTTACTCCTATGGAATTCACTGACAATTACATTTTATTCTGGTGCTTAACTGTTCGCCAGATGAGATTATAAAATGAAAAAGTCAGTAATACTTCTATATAATTCTATATTCAGTATGGATGCAGCTAATCTCTTTTTTATTTTCTTCTAGGCCTTTTCTGGAAACACAAATGCAGACAGTGTCATATACTATAAGCTTCAGCATTCCATTAAAGCAAGATTTCTCCGTTTTGTGCCTTTGGACTGGAATCCAAATGGCAGAATCGGAATGCGCATTGAAGTGTACGGATGCACATATAGTAAGTGTTTTACTGAATCAGCTAAATTATGTGACTATTCATCATTGTCTTTTGCTACACAAATTATCCTTGAAAGTAGACTTCCATGCTTAAATTTAATCCTGCTAAAAACTGATTCAATAAGTTTACGTGTAGACTTCACTGTTTCTGCATCTTCTAACAGTATTTGATGCTTATTTTCCAGTTCTTTCTGTTTTGGAATGAATGACATGGACATAATCCAGTAACTGATTTACTGAAAACCGTTTTTTTGATAGTCCTAAAAACTGCATCTTAACATGCTATAATTTCTACCTGAAGGGCCAAATGAGGAAAATATTTACAGTTTAAAACATATGGTCTTGTTCCTGAGCTAATAAGAACACAAGTATATAGACCCACAGACACACAATTGAAAGATATTTCAAAGTTTATTTTTTACTAATTATTCTAAAAGTATTCTTTAAATAATATTTTTGTGTTATTAATAGAACATTAATAACTGATATAAGCACCTGGAACTTTATAGATAATAGAACATTAATAACTGTTATTAATAGAACATTAATAACTGATGTAAGCACCTGGAAAAAAAATGCATAAGTTTTATGGTTGTATTGATCTGCTGGACACTGTAAATCTTCTGTTACCTTCCTGTTACAGTTCTTCAACCCTGGACTTTCAAAATATTTCAAAAATATTCAAAGTAAAATTCCTCTTAGCAAGTGGTTTACTGCTTTTTATCCTCCATATCTTGCCTCTGTGAGGGAAACAGAGTTTGCTTTAAGCAACCTCTTCAATTCCTTAAGTACTCTCATCTGTTTTTTGTAGGATTTTTTGTTCAACTTCGATGCTTACATCATGCTTTATATGTCTGAACTCTTCTGAATAGTCTTCATATATGTCTCTTCCATTTCCCTTCCTTATTATCTAACTTCTAATTGAACACCAGTGAAACACATTTCTGGCCTTTCTGCCCTAAACTTGGCTTTGTAAATAAGGTAAAAGACCATGAACTAAGGATATTGAAAATTTCAACCTGGCTGCAGGAGTTTAGGTCACCTCATTAATTAGGTAAACTGTCCCATCCCAGAGAATAGACAGGTCATGCCAGGAGAAGGGTGTGAGAGCTAAAAATACAAAAAATTCCTCATTGACATCTGCCTGGAAACCGGGAACATGATTTATGATTCCTAGAGCAATCTAATAATACTGCTGTAACTCTGCAATGTGGCCAAGTTTCAACTTACCCTCCACTTTTTTAAGTACTAGGACTACTAAAAGTTAAAAATGGAGGCTGAACAGATGACTTTATTGTACCCAACTGTAAGTTTATCTGTGTCTCCCCTTTGAAAACTCATGTCTATGATATTTGATGAGGCTACATTCTTCCCTGTCTCTAACCTTTGCTGAAACTCAAAAAACTTTGCTTCTTTCCAGTCCTTTACCTTATGCATTTGACAGTGTTTAAATCCTTACTCAAAGTCTTGTTCTTGAACACTTCCAAACTGAAGAGCTCTCTTTTGCACATACCTAAAATCTAGATTTTAATTATCTGTATTTATTAGTATAATATTCTCTGTCTCCCCTTGTAAGATATCTTATGGTTCTCTTCTATTTCTCTTGTTGCTATGCAGCCAGTGGAGAAATCTATGCACCCAAATGATAAAAAGAAGATAGTGTCGGTATTACCAAAAATCACAAAACATATAGGATAAGCAGTTACACAGTTAAAGTAATTTGTGTGTGGTCAGTGACTACTTCTGAGGAAGATTATGTATTTTTCTGCAATTTACTTACTTGGTACAGGATTGATCTTATACATAGTTTATGGAAACAAATCGATGATTACTGTCTCCTAAGATTAGGCTGAATTTGAAAGAAATATTTACTTCATCCATTATCCACTGTAATGCTTTATATAAAGAATGTGATACTGTTAGAAATATGGAAAGATTTTTTCAAGCTGGTTAAGATTTTCTCTGTATTACTGACATTGTGAGTTCTTGAAAGCCTTTTTTTTTCTACGTATAAATATATTCATTGCAAATGAATTGCATACTCTTTATCATTTCTTTATTTATTTGAACCTCTAGAATTAATATGTGCTTTTAGTAATTCAATTCAGTGGTTATTGTTGAAGACAAACCAGGTGATTATAGTCTCATATTTCTAAAATATATTTACCAATTTGAAAGGTGAATTCTTTCTCTTCAGTCTTTCCCTCCATTTATCAGATACATGCAGGACATGTAGGTGCTATTACAGAAATTATGCCTGGATGTTTCTGAATTGCTATGTACTATACCAGGCAGGACCATGAAATAAAGTGAAAATGACTATGATATCTACTTTAACTTTGATTCACATTTTCCAGATTTCCCATTTCTCATTATTCCCTTCAGAGAGATCTCACCTGCTTTTATGTTGTAAGAGTATCTGTTACAAATTAAACAACTAAAACTAAACCAGCAAGAATATATAAAGTTGATCTCACTATTCCATAAAGGGATAGTGAAAAATGCATGTCTATTACATGTAAAAGTCATTACTGTCTTAGTGAAGTAATACTTACAATTTTTAATGCTATTTTAAAGTTCCTGCTCCATCTTCCAGTCAAATACTGGCTCTGAATAACTTAGCCTAGTATCCTCAGAACTTTTGCCCTTTAATTACAGTCTAAGTGAGGTCTGGAAATGTCCATGGCAGATGTCCATAGTATAAATCATGTTATTATGAGTTTTGTTTGCTTTTTCTTTTTTTTTCACACAGAACTCCTTTTTCAGTATAAACTTTTTAGGCCAAGGACTGCCATGTTTTATATATTTGTAAAGTATGCATCCAGAACAAGTCCTTCCATTTTTGCTTCTTAATACTTACAGAATAAAAGGTTTAAACAAGAGTAATTACTTACGGAGTTATATGGAAAATTAAAGAAGTTAGTCTCTATTCTTTGTGTTTAGTTCTTCTCCTTCCTCACTCTGCTACCTCTACCATTTTTTTCAGTTTTCTTACTCCTGTTCTACAGTCTTTTTCATGAAAGAAAGATGTTTTCTACCTCTAAGCTGTCTATCTGGCTTCAGGTGGACTGATAAAATGTGCTTATGCCACAACTACAAAAAAATGACACTGTGCTGCCAAAAAAACCCTACTCTGAAATCTCTCTCAGCCTCTGCTTGATAATTTTTCCTATTTAGTGTGTGCAAAAAAGACTGATGAGTCTCTACAGTCATTTCTTTTCTCCTGTTCCTGAAATGTCAGATTGTGACAACCAAGCCATGTAAATCAGGGTTCAGGTTAAGCTATCCCCTGGCACTAGAAAAGGGAAATTATAATCTCTTTGGTTTACTCTTTTCTCTCTTTCATTACAACACCTTCTTCCTCTGAAAACCAGTAGACTAAAAATAAAAAGAAAGAAAGAAAGAAAAAAAGGCTTTTTCATATGACAGACAGAAAGGTGGCTTTAAATGTGAAAAAGGCAATCGTATAAAATTGTAGGAGAAAGGCAATTGGAAACAAAATGCATACCGTACATCAAAACATCATTAGATACCATGCCTAACAACATGCACTGCAGATACTGTGATATACAAACTCTCTTGCAGAGTCCTCTAACACTGCTAAATGTGTTGAGGCTTTTTGAGCATTCCCTTCCTAGATGGAATACATAAAATTGGTGACACAGTTACGTCAGTCAAAGAAAAGACTTCTCATCCTCTTCATAACTGGGATAATGCACTTTCCAGGGCTTGATATGAACATGATTGTAAAAAGGTTCATTTAAAATGTGGTTGATTTTGAACAATTTTGACATGACACTTTTTTTGTTCCCAAAGGCTTTCTTTAAGGCAACACTTAAGTTCTGATTTACCTAACTTTTCTAAACACTGAAACTTTTAAGGTCTGTTTCGCCAAAAATGGAGAAGGCCAGAGAGCAGATTTCTTATTTTAGTACAATTGGTCTGGACTAAGGGTATATACAACCAATAAAAAAATGCCAAGCAGTTGGCATTGTTTTATATTTTTTCTTTATAGAGCATTAATTAATTTAAAAATAACAAAAATGAAATCCTTTTTCAAATAAAGATATTGCAACAAAAACTTTTGCTCAGGTTCACTAGAACTCTTAATCCTGTGGTGCAGAAGGAGACTTCCAGAATTTCTAGTTTGCCAGAGGCTTTTCATCACCTCCAAAGGTATTTTCACGATATACTAAGGATATAGATCATATTAATTTGAGAAAGGCACAAACAAAAGATGAGTGTTCACAATGAAAGTAAACCTTTTTTATTTTCCTTATTTATGACAGTAGAGAGGAGAAAACTCATGAAGATTGATGTTCAAGTCAAGGGACCATTAGAAGCTAATGGAAGTTGGCAAATATGAAAGAGGAAAATATTATGACACCCTGGATATTTGGGCCTATTTTTCCTTCCTCGTAACCTTATAGGAGACCGAAGCTCTATTTCTCACAACTCTTTTAGTTTATTTCTAGTGGTAATGCATAGATGGTGAAGACAAAACATGTGTGAGAAATGTTATAAAAAATTTGATTAACATCTGCATCTCTTTCACAACCTTCACTCATTCATAGTGGTCGGAAGAAGGTTTGATTTTGTTTATTTTCCAAATCTGGACAGAGTAGATTTTGCTTCTTAGGAGCTCACACTGCAGAATAGTTAAATATATTTTGGGGAACAGTGCTAAATGTTGTTTAAGCTCTTGTCTGGATAACTAATAACAGGAGCATGTTCCCAATCAAAAACCCCTGTTGTTATCAGTACCTACTAAGAACTTCTGTAGTTATCTGGTTTGAGAGGTACATAATAATGCAAAAATTCTGTTACTGAAGTCTTTATTGAAGCTATTAAGCATCACATTAATTATTTAGATTTAACATCAATTAATGCTTTTACTGTCCACATTCATTCAACAACATAATGAAGTAAAATAGACAACGTAAGATTCATTTTTAGGCGGAATGTCATATTTGTACATTTGCTAAATGAATTCTTTACAAGCAAGAAGTACATTATTAAGATGTGAAGACAATCTTACTGTATGTAAGAACATAGCTGCATCCACTTGACAAGAGTTTCTGAAAAGGGAATATAAATGACTGACTTTAAGTACTATAGTTAATTTTAATTGAGGTCATTTCCATGTTGACAATATGATGAAATATTTTTAGTGAAGTTAAATGAAGTTAGTAAATAGTTAATGGGATTCCATTGACTTGCAAAAAGTCAACCAGTCAGATGAGAAATAGCTTCATATTTTATTGAGAGTCCTTCACATCTTCATTTGTTTCACATATGTATCTTTCAAGGGTAATTACATTTTTTCTTCTTTTCTTATGAACTGTGAATACTCTATGAACTTTTTATAGTGTTATCAGTTCCTTTGTGTGTGTCTTGTTCAATCTGTACTAATTTTGACAGATATTCTTTTATATTATTCAGATAGAATCAGTTCCCTTCCCTTCACTTCCCTTCCCTTCTCTTTCCTTCTCTTCTCTGCAAGCCTGGAGAAGATAAAGCTCTGAGAAGACCTTATTGCATCTTTCCAGTCCTTAAAGAAGGCTTTTAATAAAGGTGGAGAGAGAGTTTTTTCCAGGGACTGTAGTAACAGGACAGTAATGATTTTGAACTGAAAGAAGATAGATTTAGATTAGACATAAGGAAGATTTTTGGCTTTTTTGTAATGATGAGGATGGTGAGACACTGCAACAGTTTGCCCTGAGGAGTAGCCCCCTCATTGGAAATATTCAAGGTCCAGTTGGATGGGGCTTTGACCAACCTAATGTAGTGAAAGATGTCCCTACCTGTGGCAGGGGGGTTGGACCTGGAAGATACTTAAAAAGTCCCTTCCAACCCAAACTATTGTATGATCCTATACTCTGAAGATGTCCCTTGAGGAATGTCCCCAACTCTCCCTATTGCAGGTGTTGGAGGTCCCCCTAGTTGTCTGACTAACCTGCTTTCTATATAGAGGTTTGATGTTTGCTACGACCATGGATCCAGGAAATTGTGGAGAGACTGTTGAGGCTTGTGAAGCCTTCAGACTATCCCTCTCTGCTTCTCTTCCATGTGGGCAGCAATCATGCCCACTGCCAGGAGAGACCTGGTGTGTATCAAGAATGGCTACATGGCTCTAGGGGCAAAGAGCAAGGGCATAAGGTTTCAGGTGACATTTTCCTTGTTCCTGTTGACAAGAGAGAAGTGCTTGAGGAGGACTGGGTGGATCGTTTTGATCAACTAGTTACTGTGCAATTATTCAGATTTATCAATCTTAGGACACTCTTTGAGGATGAAGAGTGAGAGAGAGAAGAAGGAAGAGAGAGAATACATCTGACCAGGCAGGACAAAAGCATCTTTTCCAATAGACTGGTCAACCTGATGAGGAAAGCCGTAAACTAAGAATGACGGAGAAGGGACATGATGCCCCAAAATCACATGAGGATGTGGTGGGTTGGTTTGAGAAACAAAGCCATCATGGCAGCGTGAACAAGAGACACCATGGAAAAAAACCTGAGCCAAAGTGCAAGCACTTGATCATTTCAAGCGCAAACAAAAAAATGGGAAAGTGCTGTTATAAGGGCAATATGGTAAGGGAATTTCTTATGCTTTTCCTGAAAAATCAGCACAAGTCAATGCCTTTCTGAGGTTCCTGTGTGCTAATACACACAACCTGGTGAGCACACAGAAGAAATTGAGGTCTTAATGCATTTAAAAAATTACAATCTCATTCCAGCCAAAGAAACATGGTTGAATAACTCATATCACTGGAGTGGTGACATAGACAGATACATACTGTGGAGAAAGGACTGGACAGAAAAATGAGAAAAGGCAGTTTATGCAAGCAAGCATCAGGGGTGCAATTAGCTCTGTCTGGAGACATGATGAGACAGCTCAGAATTTATACATTAGAATTAGAAGATAGACCGAAGATGGTGGCATTGTATTGGACATCTGCTATAGACTGCCTGATATGGGAGAGATGGATGAGACCTTCTTCAGTCAACTGGAAGAAGCCTTAGGTTCATAGGCCTTGGTCCTTATTGTGGACTTTAATCACTCTGATATCTACTGGGAGGAAAACAGGGCATAAGCAATGCAGGAGTTTTCTGGAATTCTTTGATGATAACTTTCCAGCACAGGTGATCAAAGAGCAGACAAGATGACTGTGTTGGGTGTGTGTCTGATGGGATTTTGGTAGTGGGGGTGGGTGCTACTGCCATGGCCCCTGTAAGAAGCTTCAAGAAGTTTCTGCAGCTCCAAGTCAGACCTATGTCTGCCCAAAGCTGGCTGGCTCTTCGATTACATATTTAAGAAGGGACACTTATTTGGCTAGTTCTTTCGTTTTGGGGGTTATTTTTCTTTTATTTTGGGGAGGAGTGGGACTAGAGAGTGACAGCCATACAGACGCTGAGGTCTATGAGGAAAGAGGAGGAGACCTGTGCCAGAGCAACGATTCCCTTTTGGTGTGTGGTGAGATGGCAGCCCATGGAAGACACCATGCTGAAGCAGGGGACTGTGCCCAAGGAAGGACGTGATTCTGACAGAAACCCACACTGGAGCAGCTTGTTGTTGGGAGGGACCCCACATTGCAGGAGGGGATAATTGTGAGGGGTTTTCCCCTTGAGGAAGAAGGAGAAGTGGAAACAACATGGGATGGACTGACTGCAGCCCCATCCCCTGGTGCTGCTGGAGGGGAGGAGGTAGAGAATCAGGAACGGAGCTGAGCCTCCGAAGAAGGCAGGGGTGAAAAAAGGTGTTTTTTAAGATCTGGTTGGTTTTTTCTCACTGTTCTACTCTGATTTGATTGGTGAATTGCTGGTGGTTTTGTTGTTTAAATTAATAGATTTTGTTTCCCCAAGTTAAGTCTGTCTTTTGCCCATGATGAATGCGCCTTCCTTGTCCTTTGTCTTGATTCTTGAGCCTTTTGTTGTATTTTCTCCTCCCCATCTCACCATAGGGGAGTGGTAATGAGCTAACAGCTGTGTGGTGCTTTGTTGCCAGCTGGGTGGGATTAAGCCATGACAATGACACATTCTACTGGCCCTCATACTTACAAGGAAGGAAGAACTGATGGTGGACATGAAAGCTGAGGCAACCTTGGCTGCAACAACCATGAGACTGTGGTGTTCAAGATCCTGAAAGAAGGGAACAAGGCAAAGAACAGGATCATAGCCCCAGCTTTCAGTAGAGCAGATTTTTCATGTTCAGGGACCTGATTGGAAGAGTGACCTAGGACATGGTCCTGAAGAAAACAGTGATCCAGGATATCTGGTTGATTTTCAAAGATCATTTACTCCCAGCTCAAGAAAGGTCTATCTATTTTGCAAGAAATCAAGCAAAAGTGGCAGTGGGACTGCATGGATGAGCAAGGAGCTCCTCTCTGATTTCAGGAATAAAAAGGAAATGTACAAGTAGTGGAATCAAGGTCAGATGACCCAGGAGGAACACGGACACATTTTTTGAGCATGTAAGAATGTGGTTAAGAAAGCCAAACCAACTGGATTTGGAAGTGATAGCAGTGATAACAGTTATGGAAGACAATAAGAAGGTCTTCCAAAGGAACACTAGGAAAAATAAGAGCTCACTGCTGAGTGGGGCAGGTGACCTGGTGACCAAAGCCATGGATAAGGCCCTGAATACCCTCTTCACCTTGGTCTTTGTGGTAAGACTTGCCTTCAGGAATCTTTGGTCTCTGGGGCCCATAGAAAAGACTAGAGTAAAAGAGACCTTCAGTGGAGGAGGGTCAGGCTATGTAACATTTGAACAAGTTGAACATATGTTAAGTCCACTGACCTATTGGGATACACAATAGGTCATTCTGAGGCCACATTCATTTATTTGTGAAAGGCAGCGGCAACTGGGAGAGGTTCCTAAAGACCGGAAGAGAGCAGATGTCATGCCCATCTTCAACAAATGCAGTTAAGTAATACTTGCAGAACTACAAACTGGTCAGCCTCATTTCAATGCCTGGGAATGTGAAGGAGCAAATAATCATAGAAACAATTTCCAAATACATGAAGAATTACAAGATTATTGGAAATAGCATGGATTGATGAAAAGAAAATCATACCTGACCAAACTAATAGCCTTCTACAGTGGCTTGGCAAGTGAAAGGGAACGTTTAGTGTTGGAGGAGTTTTGATGCTGTTTCCCATCATGTCCTCACAGACAACTGATAAATACAGGCTATCTAGGTGCACAGTGAGTTGGACTGAAAACAGAATGAACTGCCTGGCTGAAAGAGTTGTGGTCAGTGGTACAAAGTCAAGCTGAGTCTATTCACTCGTGATGTATCCCTTGTGTTGATACTCATTTCAATGTTGTCAACACCTTCATTAATGACCTGCATGATGAGGCAGAGTGTATGTTCAGGAAGTTTTCAGTCAGTAAATTTTGGGGGAACTGATGGAGACATCAGAGGGTTTTGGTGTCATTTAGAGGGATTCAGGCATCCTGGAGAAATGGACTGATGGGAATTTCATGCTGTTCAATGAAGTGAAGTGCAAGATGTTGCACCTGTGGAGGAATAATCTAATCCCAGCAAAGGTTTACCAGTGCACACTGGGGGCTGACAGTGCCTTTGAAGAAAAAGACAGGAGGGTTCTGGTAGACACCAGATTGACCATGAGCTAGCAACATGCCCTTGCAACACAGAAGGCCAACAGCATCCTGGGCTGTTTTAGGAAGGGTGTTGCCAGCAGGTCAAGAAGGTTCTTTCACTCTACTCACCCATGGTAGTGAAACTTGTCTGAATTGATGGGTCCAGTATTGTGAGCCCTGCCACAAGAAAGACATGGACATACAGGATCAAGTCCAACAAAAGGCCACAAATATGATTAAGGTACCGGAGTGTCTGCCATATGAGTAGAGGTTGAGAGAGCTGGGACTGGATAGTACAAGGCTCAGGGAGAATCTGAGCTGTTTTTATTAATACCTGTTGGGAGGGTTTGAAGAAGATTAAGCCAGAATCTTTTCAGTAGTGTCTAGTGACAGGACAAGAAGTAATAGACATGAACTGAAATATATATTTTTAATGTGAGGATGGTTGAACATTGGCATGGGTTGCCCAGAGAGGCACTATCACTGGAAATACTCAAAACCTGACTAAATACAGCCTTAAGAAACCTGCTGAAGCTGACCCTGCTTTGAGTGGGGAATCTGGGTAGGATTATGTGCAGAGATGCATGGCAATCTCAACCTTTCTGTGATTCCATGATGCCCATACTGGAAAACAGATGACACAAAGTTCCGCATTCCAGCGCTAAAACTCTAATTCAGCTTAATTAAAGTAAGAAATTTTTTATGATGCCAGTAACAAAAGATTTGATGAAGAGAACCAGGCCCTACTCACAGCTGACAGGTTTTCCTTTTCGAATATTTTTTTTTCTTTCCTAGAATAATCTGCTATGGTATTATTTTGAACTACTGTACAAATATCCACATTGATTTTAATTATGGCTTAAACCTATAGCCTGCATGAAGGTCCAGAAAATCAGCTAAGTGCAGTGGACATATTTTTTATTTATTTTGTTAGTTATAATTAATTTCAGATAAATTAGTAGAGATTTTCACCCTAAGAATACAGTAAGAACAGAAGTGGTTGAAGAACTTCATGACTTTGAGGCAAGGAAGATCCTTCAGCATGTGAGATGAGTACCAGATTGGAATAGAAAACAGATGTCTTCTGCTCATCTCACTTTATTATCTAATGATAGCGTGATCATTAAAATCAGGCAATCTGAACATTTGGGGAAGAACAGGAATAGAAGAAATAAGCTGCACTTTACTGGGCAAAGGGGAATGTAGGGATGTTAGTGGTGGGACTTTAGATCATACTGAAGTAACATGCAACTGTTTCTTTTAGACCTAGCATTGTACATTATCTTTCATTTCTTTACTTCTAGGGTCCGAGGTGGTTGGCTTTGATGGGAAAAGTTGTCTAATTTACACATTTAATCAAAAACTCATGGGTGTACTGAAAGATGTGATTTCTCTGAAGTTTAAGACAATGCAAAGTGATGGAATTCTCCTCCACAGAGAAGGACAAAATGGAGACCATATCACCCTGGAATTAATTAAAGGGAAGCTGTCCCTACTCATTAATTTAGGTAACAGCTACAGTCTCATAAAGTCTAATATAGTTATTAGGTATTATGTGACTAAAACTTCTTTTAATTTAAGTGGGTTTTAATGCATAATGTATGATAAACTAGCAGTATATATTTGAATACTTATATTTCTATATGGAATTAATAGTTTCTATTTTTCTTCTTTCAAGGTGATACTAAAACTCATCCTTCTAATGCCCAAATTAATATTACACTGGGCAGCCTTTTGGATGATCAACACTGGCATTCTGTTCTCATTGAGCACTTTAACAATCAAGTAAACTTTACAGTGGATAAACACACTCATCACTTTCATACAAAAGGAGAATTCAATTATTTGGACCTTGATTATAAGGTGTGAAAATTGCCTTTCCTTTATTATATTTATTAACTTTGTTGTGCAAATGCAGTGAAACAAGCAAAGGAGACAGAACTTAAGGAAGTTTGTAGTGCTTGAAACTTTACAGATTTTTCTGTCTCCTAAAAGAATGAATCAATGTTCTTAGATGACTTATGTTCTATGAGACCTGCAGCTCAAGATTTTCAAAAGATCAATTTTTTCATCTCTGAATTCATTATTTTAATATCTTTGTTTTGGTAGTTATACAAATGTGGTAAACAATATGTAAAAATAAGGAATGAGCCCCAACTCAAAATTATTATTTTATGGCTTCATTAAAATTACAATAAATTAGCATAAAACTATTTTAGAATTGTTTAGATTGAGACTTAGATTCCTGTTAAATCTAGCAAATGTACTGTGAAAAAATCTTGATTACACAAATGATAGATTCATGAAAAGAAGTAGATGTAATTTACTGTGACGGTTTCCCAACTGTGGTTAAAAATACCACTATTTTACAGTTGTAATGTGATGACTGGCTGCTTTAATGTTTGACCCTGTCCTGTTCGCTGGATGAGACAATGAGTTGTAAAGCAGTGTCTGGATTCCGCAGATCTAAACTGCTTTATTCTACAATTCAAGTTTTAAAGCAGTTTAAAGTGAGATTTCATGCTGTTCCACATCTGCATTATTCTATTTAAACAATATCATTCATAAGATTAAAGTCATGATTCTGCTTAAAATTTCTTAATCTAAGCCATAATTCCAAGGTTTGGAGGATCGTGCAAATAATAATAAAAACAACTTTAAAAAAAGGGGGAGAAAAAAACTGGAACAACAGATGTTTGTTTTAACAGTTTGGCAAATAGATTTCTTTTGCTAATTCAACCAGTATTGCAGATTAATTTTTCCTCTCTTCCACATACCGTAGTTTCACATATGTGTTACCAATACAAGGTAGAAAGGAAAGTAAAAGCCTAAAAACTGAAAAAAAAAAGCCTAAAAACATTCACAATACTATAAAACACCAGATTTAGACTTGCATTTCTGACTATAAAAATTTCTCAGTAACTTAATGAAATATGATATTTTGAAATCTGTTTATTTCATAAAATCATTTTAAAGATTAAGTAAAATTTCAAAATTAAAACATAAGTAGTTTAAACTGACCTTTTCTACAATGTCAACCAGAACAGCTTTGAAATGGGTGAGTTCAAAAGTTCACTCAAACTGGCATCCTGTTTCTGATGGTGCCCAAGACTGGAAACATAGACTATAGTAGAACTCAGGTCACTCTTGTAGTAATGTTTTTCTAAAATAATCTACTATTTTCTAACAGTTTTGCCTCAGGAACTTATTGAAACTGAGTGATCTTCTTGAATTTAATAGCTCTCAAATAATATTTATTTTTATTAAACCTTCCAATCTCTTTCTGAACCCAAGTGAATGTACAGCATCACACCAGAGAACTGCACAACCTAAGCATTTTGGCAGGGGAAAAAGTATCTCCTTTCATTTGTTTCGAGTCTCCCCTAGAATGATTTAATTTGATATACTGTTGTTCTCTATTACAGTAGTTATGATTTTCAAGTAACAGAGAAGTCAGGCTCAAATTTCCTAACAAAGTTGTTAGTGAATTCTCTTATCCATTTTAGCACTGTCCAGCATGGTCTGCATGTACTGGGCCTTGCCCTTCTTCTGCTTTGTTTTACAGCTCTAATGGACTTTGAACTCTATACTAGACAACTGTTAAGAGGCATCCGTAGAAGGAAAAAAAAAGCCAACACTTCAGAATATTTTTAATGCATACATATGACTGGATACAGCCTAATTTTTGTTAGCCTATTCTTTCAATACATAGATGTGATACAAGGAAATAGCTAAGAAGTAGCAGATTCATTACTGGCCAGTCTGATTTGTGCTCTTACACTATTAGCACCTTCTTTCCTTAGAAAATTACTTAATAGTATCATTGATTTCTCTTCTCTTTCCAAGCTCAGCTTTGGAGGGATCCCAGTGCCTGCAAAATCAGGGACATTGTCACGCAGAAACTTTCATGGGTGTTTTGAAAATATTTATTATAATGGAATGAACATTATTGACCTGGCCAAGAGGCATAAATCTCAGATCTACTATGTGGTAAGAGATTCATAGTTAAGAAGGTATAAATAAGTAAAACAGAGAAAAGAAAAAGAGCACAGCCACTTTCATATGCAACCTGTTAGCATACAGTTCGAGAAAAATCTATTTTGATGAAAGAAAAAAAAATCAGGGAGCCACCTAACTGGGCTATTCTTTTATTTGCTACTGAACCAGTAGACAATGCAGGATGTATTTTATTCTTCATCTCTTTAGCTGATATTTAGATGTGTGTAATCTTTCGCTGTTGTGCGGTATCTCATTGTTATGCACATAACAAAAGCCAGTGGGTAAAATAAGATATAACCGAAATAATTGAAACTTTTGCTTTAACTTCTGAACTTGACTAGTAAGAATATCAACAGTACATTTTAAAAGTCTTTTATTGCTGAGGACACTGATCCACTGTGTTTTCTCCAGAGCATTATGATTTTGATAGATAAGTCCTGTTTGTCAGTTTATACTGCCTTTTGTGTGAAGAACTATAGTTTAGATTGATGGGTTTAATGCTTTTATAGTGATATGGCCATCAGCTGTATTAGCCAAATCCCTACCATTTAAAGAAATTGTTCCAACAATGACTCACCTTTCTTCTGTGTTACGGAAGCTTTTCTATAAATTTTACAAAGTCCTTTGGGGTTTTTTTCCAGTAGTACAAAAGCCATCTCTATTTGCAATATTTTTATATTTAGCAGTAGGAAATGCAGAAATATGATGGAAAAAAAGACAGATCAAAACAGTTAACAAAACACAAAATGCTTTCAAGTTCCAAATACTTTTATTTGGATTTCAGTTCAGAATACGAACAATCAAATTTGGTTTTCTGTCTCAGAAAAAAATGGATGACAGGCATCTCTTCTTACGTGAAGCTCATCTGAATATTCCAGAATTAACTAGACTAATACCTCCGTATAATATCCTGTCCATGATGCTTGCGGAAAAGGCTCTGTGTGGATTAATGAAAGGGGAACTATGAAATTGTTGTAGGAAATTTCATCATCTTCATCTTAAATGATTTAAACTGTTGTACTACTTTTAAAACCGTTTGGGCTATGTTTTATAATGTCAATGTTCCAGAAAGTATATATGTTATCATAGAATCCTTGTTAAATAGCCACTTTGCTGGTCTGATACAGTATTAGGCAGCTGTCCCAAAAGCATGGAGGGGAAACCCACAGATGGTAAGCTTTTAGCATTTAACGAGGTTTATTAATCTCATGACTGCCTTTTCACTATGGGCCAGTTCACTTGACCATTCACTTCTCTACAGCTGAGTTCATAAGACAGAGGTTTTAGCTGTTTGTGTATTTTCCTTGAAGAAAATGAAACCAGATAAACTTTAATGTATTGCCATGCCAGGGGCTAGTGAGTATTTTAAATTGATTTTTTTAGCTTTTTACTATAAGGTCAAAGTTTTATGTATGTTCCAAAGTTTAAAAGCTCTTGTGTTTAACAGAAGTTAAATGTGCTTTAAATTCTAAAGACATGAATCTTTTAGTAATAATCTATAGTACAAATTAGTTATAATTCAAATGGTGGCAGCAAGTCATTAGAGTAAAGTGCATATTGTATCACTATCAAGAGTCATAAAGTATTAACTAACTCTGACACAATATAAGAAATGTTTTATTCTCATTCCACTCTTCTTCACTTAGTAGATCCACAGAAGCAGGTGAAGCTCAAAGTTTGTCAATGAACCCAGTTTATTTCAGTACCTTAGAAGGCACAAAATAAAGGCTAGGTGCCTAAATACAGCTCATGATCTGGTCCACACGGGCCTGCTTGAAAACCTATTTCCTTCTTATTTATGAATTATGTGTTTCACGTTTGTAAGTAGAATGAGTTTGTGTGTGGAATTTTCTCTATTTGTTGGGGTCAGCGCACATCTCCAGCTGCATTGATTTGGAAAGGCTTCTCCTTGGTCTGGCAAAAGAGTTTTTTATCAATTTAGCACTGCCTTAGACAAGTAACCTCAATATTTTTATTTGCCTACAAGCTTTTAGACCCATGTAAATATTTTTACCAAACTTTACATTCAGTGGCATTTTACTTGACATTCAGAAATTTGTCAATTACCTAATGCATCTTAAGGCTGAACCAAAACAGAAACAAAACAAGTCTGTCTAAATCCTGAAGTACCATTAAGTCATTATAATTTAGTATCTTACCTCACTCAAGGGTCCTTGCTATTCTTTGCTCAGACAGGTATGTCTGTTCTGGTCAAAAAAATAGGTAACTACTTCACTTCTCAAACTTATGATGCTCTTATATATTCAGACTTGATTTTTAGACTAGCACATTAAAATATACAAATATTAGTTTCTAAGAACACTGATTTGAAACTCTGTAATCTCCATACAAAAGTTCTCACGATTTTTTCCTCAAATGTTCCTAATGTCATATTTGTTTCATTTCTTTCTAGGGCAACATGTCTTTCTCATGTGTAGAGCCACAGGTGGTTCCTGTTACATTTCTAAGCTCCAGTAGTTACCTGGCACTGCCAGGCACATCAGGGCAAGATGAAGTATTCATCAGTTTCCAGTTTCGCACCTGGAACAAGGAGGGACTTCTATTATCTGGTAAACTACACCAGGCTTCAGGTGGTTTCCTCTTATTTCTGAGTGATGGAAAAATTAAAGTCAGTCTTCATAGACCAGGAAAAGCACTGACTGACATCACTGCAGGTAACAGAAACTACAAAAAAAATCCAATATTCCTATGCTTAAAAAAATAGGTTAATATAAAGTAATTTAAATTAATACCTACATTCTTGACTTAGTTTTATGACTAGTATGTGTGTAACTATACTTTACTTGTGTGAATTTTAATCCCAAATGTTTCTAAATACTATCTTTTCTCATAAATATGTATGTATGCTTTTTTCCTAATGATTAAGTAGAAATTACTTGCAATAATGTAGGCCGCAAAGTTGAGTTCTTAGCTTTAAATGCATATAGTATGTAAAGTTCATATGTATAATCTGGGAAATTTGAGACATCTAAGCAACTTTTTCAGTTGTGAAGTGTAAACAAGTTAATTTCTTACTCTGTCAAGCTAAGTCATTAAAATATTTTTCATCATTTGCCAGTGCCTTCATAAGGCATCAAGTAAGTTATTTTTCTATAAAGTTGTACATTATTATACATAATGTTTTCTATTTTCTGGAGGCCTCAATTACAGAGCTGTCCATTAAATTTGAACAGTGGATGCCTATGATCAGGTTGGGTTCCAGAACCTGGGGCAAGTTTGGGTTTACATTTAAGAAAAAAAGATACATATTTATAGTGAGGATTAAAAAAAAAAAAAAAGGAGAAGTTGAGGAGACTGAATAATTGAGAGCTAAAATGTCACTTTTGTAGTTGATCATTGAATTGAGATTAGATCTTCTGCTTTTGGTAGTGTGTACTGCTAGCAATCCTCAGGGTGGAGCTGAGATTTCCAGAAAGTGTACCCTCTAGCCTTCTTCTGGGCCATTTCCCTATTGGTAAACAAGTATATAAGGATATGAGGATGAGGTCAATATAGTAAGATACAGTCATGTTAAAGAGTACCCTACTGGGATTCTGAGAAGCAGCTCCTAGCTTTCACTTTTGCTCAGTTTAGGAGCAAGGGCACTACTTCTTTCACAAAAAGGCTTCTCAGTTTTTCTGAGTGCTGTTAGCACTTCATCTGAGAACAGTAAGACCGCTAGCCCAGCCAGGAATCTCCTTTTTTCAGGAAATGTGAGAGCAGGACAGAGGTGACACAATTTCCTTCTTCCATGACTTTTTAAAAATTTGTGAGAAGTAGTAACATCCCCATGCTCTGACACTCCATGCATCACAGCTGCCACAGAGTTTCTCATCCCATAGGTAAATGAACTGAACTTTGCACCTGTCTTATAGAAGGGTAAAATGGCCATTCCAGAATGAGTTATCAGAGAGAAAAATGATAGCAAAGATACAAGGGATATTAATGGGCTAGAAATCAGAGAAGTGCCTGGAAATGATCAGGTAGGTGTTAGGCCTTCTGCCCCCAGGAAGGTGATGGGATCAATAGTACAGCTAAAGTCCATCTTACATGCATGCATGCAGCATGGGCAACAAAGGGAGGGAGCTGGAAGACATAGTACAGCAGGAATACTATGATATAGTTGCCATCACAGAAAGATGGTGGGATGATTTGCACAACTGGAGTGGTGCATTGGGTGGCTATAAACTGTTCAGAAGGGATAAGACAGGAGGGAGAGGCAGTGGAGTGGCCGTGTATATTGGGGGCTCCTTTGATTGTCTTGAGAATAATGATGGTGGTGATAAGGTTGAGTGTTTATGGGTAAGAATCATGGGGAAGGCCAACAAGGTAGATGTCATGGTGGGAGTCTGTTATAGACTGCCCAGTCATGATCAAGAAGTAGACCAAATATTCTATAAGCAGCTGGGAGTAGTCTCGCAATTACTACCACTTGTTCTCATGGAGGATTTCAACTTACCAGATGTCTGCTGGAAATATAACACAGCAGAGAGGAACAAGTCTAGGAGGTTCCTGGAGTGTGTGGAAGATAACTTGCTGACATAGCTGGTAAGTGAGACAACAAGTGAATGCTCCTGCTAGACAGGGAGTTGTTCACAAACAGAAAAGAACTTGTGGATGATGTGAAGGTTGGAGGACAATTTGGTCACGGTGAGCACGAAATGGTAGAGTTTTCAATTCTTAGGGAAATAGGGAGGAGATTCAGTAGAATTGCTACCTTGGAATTCCTGAGGGCCGATTTTGACCTCTTTGGGATACTAGGTGACAGAGTCCCTTGGAAGGCAGTCCTGAAGGGCAAAGGAATCCACGAACACTGGACATTCCTCAGAAGGCAAATTAAGGCACAGGAGCAAGCTGTCCTGGTGTGCTGTAAGACAAGCTGGTGGGTAAGAAGGCTGGCCTGACTGAACAGAGAGCTTTGGCTGGAATTCAGGAAGAACAGGAAGGTCTATGACTTAAGGAAGAAGGGGCAGGTGGCTTAGGAAGACTACAAAGATTCTGTGAGGCTATGCAGGGAGAAAATTAGAAGGGTGACTGTCCAACCAGAATTTACTCGATCTGCTACCGTAAAAGACAATAGCAAATGCTTCTGTAAATACATTAATGGCAATAGAAGGGCCAAGGAGAATCTCAATCCTATATTAGATGCAGGGGGAATCATAGTGACCAAAGCTGAGGATAAGGCTGAGGTACTCAACAGCTTCTTTACTTCCATCTTTAAATAGTAGAGACCAGTTGTTCTCTGGGTGCCCAGCCCCCTGAGCTGGATGACAGCAACAGGGAGCAGAGTGAAGCCACCATAATCCAAGAGGAAATGGTCAGTGACTTAGTACACCACCTAGACACACACAAGTCTATGGGGCTAGATGGGATTCACCCGGGGATACTGAGGGATCTGGCAGAAGTTCTCAGCAAACCACTTTCCATCAACAACCCTGGCTAACCAGGCAGGTTCCAGTGAACCGGAGGTTCATAAATGTGTTACCTATCTACAAGAATGGCCGGAAAGAGGATCCAGAGAGCTAGAAGCCTGACAGTCTGACCTTGATGCCAGGGTAGGTTATGGAATACATCATCTTGAGTACCATCATGCAAAAAGTACAGAACAACCAGGCAATCAGGCCCAGTCAGAACGGGTATGTGAAAGGCAGGTCCTGCTGACTAACCTGATAGCCTTCTGTGACAAGGCAACCCACTTAGTGGATAAGGGAAAGGCTGTGGATTTTGTCTAGCTGGGCCTGAGTAAAGGCTTTGACACTGTTTACCATAGCATTCTCCTGGAGAAGCTGGCTGCCCAGGCTTGAATGGGTGTATGTTTTGCTGGATGAAAAACTGGCCAG
>JAVFHW010071025.1:2852-12852 GCA_032159205.1 Eurystomus glaucurus suahelicus
TGGATGTGTTCAAGGCCAGGTTGGATGGGGCGTTGAGCAATGTAGTCTAGTGGGAGGCGTCCCTGCCATGGCAGGGGGGTTGGAACTAGATTATGTTCAAGGTCTTTTCCAACCCCAAACATGCTATGATTCTATGATTTTTTGGAGCTCCTGTAGCCAGCTCTGTTGATATAGCAACTGGCTCTTCTTCAAAAGCTGGGAATGTTCATGGCAGGTACCTGCTACCTTCAAAGAGCAGACAGGCAGGATGGGTACACACTCAGCCTGGAGATGGATTTTCTCTGATGGACCCACCATGTGAAGGGCTTAGTCCTACTGTGCATCATCCCAACACAGCCTGGCCCAAGGAGTGTCCAGTCCCCACGCCTACTGGACCTTCTCCGATGGATTTCCTCTCCTTAATTAGATGATTTTATCTAAGAAATCTTTTCAAAGGTAAAATAAGAAGATCCTGTTATTCTCACTCAGAGTGTACATATTCCAAGTACCAATGGTAGCCCGTGTTTTCATTACGCTGCTGGCCCGTTGCCGTCCATGGACAGGAGAATCTGTCATTCTGTGCTCACAGACAAGTTAAGTCTCAATTTATTAAAATGTGCAGCAAGATAATCTTAACAGTAACATTTAACAACGCCTCATAAAAATTGAAGCTTGCCTCTGCAGAATAAAGCTGTTGGAAATTAAATGTTTCTTCTACAAAATTTCCCCACATTTAGAACACTTGTTTCTTTCTGAATGAGAATTAAAACCTATACTTTTAAAATCTCCATGAAGTTAATACATCTACAAATCTTACACATGTGCGTATACAAAAATGAGGCATAATCATTTTATTGATCAAAAGTCATACTGATGAACCCTGCTGCAGATGTCCTTAGATTTTAGCTACTGTTGTTCTGCACAGTGTTTATAAATTTGCACCACTCCCTTCTAATAAAAATAGTTCCTTTCACATATTCTTCCCTGAATAGTTTTGCCTATATTGACACATTCCCAGCAGATGCTTTTTTGATGAAACAGCACCTTCTGGGAGGTTAAACTGGATGCTCTTGGAAATTCTCCTGCCAATGTTTCTGATGAGTCAGAGTAGCGATGTGAAATATTTGCACTCAGGCTAGAGAGAGCTCTGCGGCAGTTTTCCGCCTTTTGGAAGGCAGATTTCTGAGTTGTTTCATCTTTTTTTCCTTTACCAGTATTTATTTTGGATGCACTGTGGAGCTGCTGAATTTGAAATAGTTTGTAGCAGACTCAGGGGACGTTGCTCCTGCAAATAATTTCCTTGGGTGATAACTTGGAAGTTTAAATGCAACTTTTCCACCACCGTGTGTATAATCCTTGTGCCTCTCATTTCCATGAACATTTTAGGAGATGAGCTTCTTAGCGTGAAATTTAACAGAAATAAAGCATTTCAAATTACTGATGGAGGTATTTGAAGAAATAAAATGCTAAGCTTAAAGAGGTCGGCGCTCCATAAACAGCACTTTTGTGCTTACAGGGCTCACAGTTTTCTCTGTTGCTTGTCTAGGGAAATTTTTTATTCTCCAAACAGTGATTCCCTCTGTGTTTGTGCCACATGTTTCCTACCACAGCTGCTGGCAGCTGGATTGAGCCTTATCTTGATTTTTAGGCAAGACTTCTTCACCATAGGAGAGCATACAGATGCAAACGTGCCGCCATCCAGTGAAAGCTGTCTCTGTTCTGATGACTGCTCATTGGCAGCCTTTGTCCTTCAGCTTTTTCATGGTAATTGTGGTCATTAGGAAATGAGGAGCCCCTGGGTGGGCTGCACGTCTGCAGGCAAACCCATCTCCACCTCAGCTTCTGCAAGCCAGCAGAGCTTCCTCTGCTCCCAGCCCTGTATTGCCATGTATTTGTGGAGTTATTTTAAGGTAGATGAAAAAATTTATTACTTTTATGACTTTCAATAGCTAAAAAATCATTGTCTAGCAATTTCTTCAAATAGCTTTGAGTGTACTGTTTGAAAGACTTTTTTTTTTTTTTTTTTCCCAGTGTTTCTCTCTTTTTTTCCCTGAGCTGTTAGAACATTTTGAAGTGGAGCATTTGTTGTTTTTATTTGAAATTGCTGGCCCTTGCAGAAAGCCCATCTCTGCGATGGGAGGCTTGGGAGAAACCAGCAATTTTTATTTCACAAATATCTGCATGGAGAGAAAGCCCCTTTCCAGAAAAGGTGAAACACCACTTGAAGGAGCAACAGAGATTTTAGGATGTAAAAGCTGGCGGAAATTCAAGCTGCCGCACAAGAACTATGATTTTTGCCACAAGATAATACTTGATATTTCATCCATAATTGCCACCCTTCTCAGCACAGCTCTCTGAAGAAGCGTGGCCCGTTTCCACCTGAAGAAACACTCACATGATATAGAGGACAAAGCGATTCAGCACGGCTGCCCCCAGCCCGAGAGCTGCCTTCCTTCTCCAAGGAAGGAAGGGTGTGATGCGGTGAAAACGTGCTGATGTGGGATAACAGGAGTCAAGCTCTGTGTCCTGTGGGGCTGCGGGGGTCTCTGGGTGCTGAGCAAGGGAGGGGTTGTGGGCAAGGAAACCCTGGTTTGCTCTTGTAGAGGGAGCTCCACAGCCATACTGCTGCAAGAATGTGACCACTTTGTCTTCGCCCTCTATTATCACTCCCAATCCTCAATACCCCTCAATACCGAACGCGGTACAAGGAGAGATCTCGCTCTCGCCAACGGCTTCCAGAAAAATGACTGAACTCATTGGCACTGAGCTGGTGCACAACATGGGTACTACCTGTGCTGCTTTATGAGAGAAACATTGTCTATGACACCAAGTGAAGTGCTCACCTGCACAAACTCAGCGAAGAACCGCAAAGGAAAAGTAAGGAACGTGTATCATTAGAAAAGTAGTTCCACAAGAAACTTCTCACTTATCCCCAGGAAAAAATATAGTTGGAAGACTATCAAAATAAACCAGGTGAAAAGTAAAAAAATGAAACAGTGTGTAAAAGGATTTTTATTTGATTGTAATAACAGAGGTCTGTGGCAATTTAAAAGGAAAAAGAAAACAAGATGCATTCATATTTTTCATACATACATTTTAAAGGATTTGACTCTTTGTGAATGGCAATATTTTCAAGCAGAAATACAATGCCGCATATACTTAATTTCCAGTTACAAAGTGATACCCAGCAGGTACAGAATGCAATAGCATTGCAATTACTCAGTTTTCTAACGATGCCTGGCTCTGAAGACTATCACTCTATCTATTTACTGAGATGTAAAATTAAATGCTGCAAATGATGGGAGTCGCAGTCACCGGTGTTTCTGCCCAACAGAACTTTCATCATTCCTTACTCTTTTTATTAATCCGAATTAATAGTCTGCAGTTTTATTTCCCTCTGCTAATGCAGAGAATGCACCTTTCTGGGGCTCCAATTGGATCGTATACTGCTGTCGCCCCACAAAATGAGATCTTACCTGTCCCAGAATTCAGCAAATGTCCACTGTAAATATGTATCAGACTTTCTTTGTCATGCAAGCCAAAGGAAAGAGACTCTAATAATATTTTGCATTTTGTTAGCACATTAATACACAGTGAACAAAGGGCTGCTTTGAAACCAATGAGAGGGAGAAAGATTAATTTAAAGGTACAGATTTCTTGGAGACTTGGGAAGAAGAGAACCCAGCCACAGATCACACCAGGGCATTGCTGTTCCTCCCAGACCTTCCCCGCTTCCAGCTCCCGCCCTGTCCGTGCTCCTCCATTACCCTTGCTACCCAAATCTTGCTAGGTCCACCCAGGCACCTTCCTGAGTAGTCTTTTCATCCCCCTTGGCTTATTTTTCGGGACTGAGGTACTGCATCCTAAACCCCCCAAACCTTCTTCAGAAGAACTTCATAAAATTGCTGCATCTATATTAAGTATTTCTATTAATTTCTATTTCTTCTGGGTGGCTGAGTTTTCCAAAACATGCCCAGTAGGTTCCAGATTATACCAAAAACCTGAACATAATCCCTGAGGACATTGGTGTGTGCAGTAACACCACGTGGACCTGCAAGACAAAGTTTGGCAGACAGTGGCAAGATAACTGGGGCAAAAATATCACCATGTTTAGCCAGACATGAGTGTTTCCACTGGTGCTGGCAGAGGTGCTAACAGTGGTCCAGTGACACTGCTGCAGAGGATGCAGGAAAGGGATTCTTGAGTCACCCCAAGTGCTCATCACAGGTGGCCATCTGGAGAACACTGGGAGATCAGAATGCCCCGTGGCCAGAGTTTTGATGTTGCAATGCTCAAGTGTCAGGATAAGGCTGCTCTGGAAAGCATTACAAAACACAAGGAAATTAGGGACTTGATGAGTCCCTGACACTGCAGGACCTTCCAGGTCTATGTCTCCAGCAGGTACCAACCAGTTAAGAGCAGCACTGCCTCGAGGTGGCTGGCAGGAAAATTCAGTCACTGGGTTCAGTACACGGCTGACAAGTTAAATGCAGGCGTTTGTGATCCCCAGGCAGAGTGTGATAATTGTGGCTTTCACTCTGCAATTACACATACCGGTGAGACTGAGCAACTCGCGTTTACAATTACTCAAAGGAATAAAAAAAAAAAAAAAAAATTTATGATATATATTTGAAAATGTATTTATATTTGCATATTTGTGTGCAATATATACCTCTTCAAATTTACCCACAATTTTAAACTGTGGACATAACGATGCCATGTTTTTAAAATAAGAGGAGCATGGGAGTAGGAGAGATCTATGGGTACAGGAGAGATATACAGGTATAGGAGAGAGCGGTGGGTGTAGGAGAAAGATACGGATATAGGAGAGAGAGATGGATTCTCAGCATCCAGGGACGGCATCGTCATTAATAAGAAATGCGTCTATGAGATCCAATTTCTCAGACTCAGTTCAATGCAAAAATGCATTAAGCCAGTGCCTCAGAGGGTGTATGGAGCCCTGAGAAATTGGAATCAGTGAAACCACTCAGTTTTATGATCCTTCATATTATGATTGTTGATTACACATATTCACAGAGAGGGATGAGAAAAAAATCTCAGCTTGAGGACACCTCTCCTGCTGTAGCCAGCGCATCCATTGCACTAGGACTGTCTTCCAGCAGCAGTCTTGGATTCTCCACCAACTGTCCTTCCTGTAGGAACATGGGTGGAGACTAAGGGGAGCCGCTCACAGAGCTGCTCATGTGTTTTCTGTAGACTATTTCTTATAATGTTTATTTTCTGACAAAATGACATTTTCTTTAGAAAGTTTGTGTCCCTGAAAAAGTGCAGAGCTTGCCAAAACCCACAAAACCCTTTAATTTTCCAATTTTAGTCAAAAGGAATTCCCATTTGGAAGGAATTTCTTGTTTCTTGTTTTCTCTGATTCAGAAGAAAAAAATATTTTAAAATAACTTTAAATTCACATAAAATAACATATACGTTATTTTATTTTCACGGGGAATAAACATTTCAGGTTCTGAAAATTTCAAATTGCACATTTTGTTTTAATTCCTCATCTTGCCTATGTTGAAATGTAGGTCTTTTTGGAATAATCATATGTGGATTTTTATGCTCTTAACCAAGAAAAATGTATTCCCAAAAGATTTTTAATGAACCGCTTACAGCAAACTCTTTACATCCAAATATAGTAAATACCATCATGCATTTTGGTTATCTTTTCAAGAGAAGCACTGAACTTTCTTCATACTTCTTCCAGTGAATTTCTGTTTCTGTACCAACATGGAATAAGTCTATAGGTTGGGTTTTAATTTTATTTTTGCTTTTTCTATATTAACAGCAGTCTCTATTTTACAAAAAAAGAGACCTTTTCCTCTGGCTAAAACCCCAGCTATAGTGTAGAAGGTTGCAATAAGAAAAAAACATCTCTAGCTATTAAGAAGACAAATTTGTTACCCCCAGGAGATACCGTCTTCTTGGGAAACGAGGAAGAGCTGGACTTTCTGCACCAGAAGCACAGAAAGCTCTGGGCTGTTGCACCTCAGCTGCACAGCTGGAAACAGCGAAGAGCAAAGAACCGAGCTGTGCTGGTGTGGCTGCACCAGCTCCCTTGTCCAGAGCAGCAGAACAAAGGTGCAACCCTTGTTCTACGTAAGAGCCTTTTGTAGACCACCCATAAGTGCTCAGACAAGTGAAATACTATTCAAGCAATGGAACTTCCATTGAAATCAAAAGAAAGTCATGACCTAGGTGGGACTAGTTACGCTGCTGCTGCTGGTTTGGCTTTTTGCAAACCTGTCCCTGAGTATCCTGTTGGACTGGCCTGGTGGGGAGCACAGGAAATCGTAGAATCCCTGACTGAGATGGAAGGGACCTTTAAAGCTCATCTGGTCCAATCCCCCTGCAGGGAGCAGGGACATCTGCAACTAGAGCAGGTTGCTCAGAGCCCCGGCCAACCTCACCTGCAATGGTGCCAGGGATGGGGTATCCACCACCTCTCTGGGTGACCTGGGCCAGGCTCTCACCACCCTCTGCATCAAAAATTATATTTTTTTATCCGACAAACTGTTTTTGAAAAGCAAGAAGGTAAGAGTTCAATCATGAGTTAAACGATAGGACAGAAAAGTGGCACAGCCCAAACCTTACAGGGTCAGAGACGCCTGCCCCGTGCCCGGCCACAGGCAGCAAACGGGAGCCGAGATCCCAGAGGGGCTGCTGGGACCACAGCGGCATCTCTGCAGCTCTGTGGACACGAGGAAAATATCTGTCCAGCATGACTGAGCTGTAAAGATCTCATTCTGAGGCAGGGCTAACGGGCAGGGCAGCTCCTCCATGATGCTGTGCTCGTGCAGCTCCTTGTTCTTGCGCTCACATCCTTGAGGATGCCTCCGTGGCTGAAAAAAAGACCATATCGATTTTTACTAGATCAATTTTGATCTGGAGAAGAAAAAAAAACTAAAAGGAGATTGTTCTGGATTTGTTTGCACCTAAATATGACATCTGCTATTTTTGTTCCGGGTAAAAGGATATAAAGCCATGTTCCTGAATAATTAATATGCCAAGATTTCCTAGAGTGTTTGTCCTCAATGAAAGATAAAAATATCGATATAAAAGATTCATTCATTTCAGTAGTAAACATCTTAAGAAACAAATTGCATCAGGAAATTTATCATGAATATAGGGCTGGTTTAAGCTCTAGAAAGCCTAGGGAAAAAATCTTCCATTTATTACATTTATGAAAGATTTTCTTAGACGGTCTTTCACTGCATAATAATATAGTAACATCAGAAATAAACAGTGGTTTTCAGGGAATTATACACTTAATACAGCTTCTCGGGTGGATTATATCAGTTTGACATTTACAGGACCAGATTTCCAGCTACTTCATTCTCAGCTGACGATAAAAAGAGAATTGCAGATTGGAGGAGCCTCCAGTTTTTGCATTTAACAATTTGCTATTTCTTCGGCAGAAGAAAATGCCTGTGTTGTTAGAGCAAATCTGTTGGCAAAACTTATGTGTGGGGGGTTGTAAAGCTCAGTCATTAAAGTAAATAGTGCGTTTAATACCGAGTGGGGTTAATGCCACTTGCTAGTGAGCAGAAAAGTTTGGAAGAAGTTACTAAACCCACGATTCTCTAACCCAAAAGTTTGTATGACTTGTGCTCAGGCAAAACCCTCTGTACTTCAAGCTATCTAAAAGCTGCTTTCATGTCAGTGGTAAATGGCATTACAAAATCAGGACGTGATTCCCTCTAACAGATCTCTGTGCACAGCCCCTCTTTGATGTTCTGGTTCGTATTGTCTGGGGTTTTTTAAAATTTAGACTTGGAAATGAGGGGATTCTGTGTAGGAGAGCAGTCATGAAGCACAGCTTGGGAGGCCAGAGGAGGTCCCCAGGACACGGCAGCGGAGTGGTGGCATGGTGCCAGTCCGTCATCTGAACCTGCGGCCTGCCTTGGTGGTTTGCCAGCTCTGCAAAGACACCAGGGTCACAGGTTAAAACAGTGTGAGAGCACCACATCATCTCTCCTTGCCTTCTCTCAGCAGTGCCAACGGGGCACCAAGCAACTGGCAACTGAGCTGCAGGAGCTGCTGCATCCAGAGCCATTGTCACCCACTTAAGCAATTTCTTATAGAACAGCAAACAGTTTATGCAGCCCTCTCAGGAGAAAAATAAAAAGCTAAAGGGATAAATGGCCAATTAGGCTGCCTCATTTCAGATCTAAAAGCAGGGCCAGCCACACGTGATGGAGAAGCCAAATGCACAAATGCACGGAGACCCATTTAAAGAAAATGTTCCTTTTTCTGGCCGCACTTTCACTGCAGATAAAGCTCTGGCTGAACAAAAGGAGTTTTCCTCCCCACAGCCCTGTATGTGGGGAAGAGGAACCGCTGGCAACACACGTCCACAGCCTACAACTTCATCCCCAGGCAGTTATTTCTGATTGAACGTGCTCCTTTGGTGCCTCTCTGCTCAACCTCTGCTGGCAGCAGAATATGCAGAACCCGGATGAGCCTCTGCTCGCCGGGAGCTGCAGAGGAGCCCTCTGCGGTGACCATCCCCACCACGCTCATTGCTATTCCTGGCGTGTGAGCCAGCAGATAACCTCTGGTGATGGCTGGCAGTAGCAAGGCAGCACGCTGCCATGGCTTTTCCTCGCACTCCTCATGAATCCTTTTTTTCATGTTTAGAAAAAATCTCGTGGCTTAATCTGTGGAAAAATGGAGATACACATTGGAAATAGCTCTGCAACATGCTCTGCTCTGCCTAGGTGCTCCTTTGTGCTGGTGTATGTCCGGCCACGCTGAAGTACTGCTGTAGGAAGTGTAACGTTTCTGACAAAGGACAAACAAGGGGCAGCTTGGTTTGCTAATGGGTATTTGTCAGACATTAATTTCTCAGTGGGTTATCAAGTGTGCTCTCCTAGGGATTCCCTGCACCTCTTGTTCTGTACATGGAGCACCAACACACCTCCTGTGATCTGAGCACTGTCCCCTGCAGCCCTAGGTGGCTTTTCAAGTCTTGATTCTCCTACATGTCTTGCCAGACCTGAGCACCCTCCTGCCCGGGGGACCAGCTCTCCTCATCACAGTGCAAACGGGGAGGGCGAGCCTCAGGGTCATCCCTGCGGTCCTGCAACCACTGGTGGCTTTCCGCACATGTGGCCGGGTGTGAGCTCATTCAGGAGAAACTCCCACAAGGCCACCGTGAGGGCACTGGTGGCAGTGGCAGCTGTGCCGCTCCACAGTCTGAACTCCCTGGCTGGGCTCAGCACCTTGCAATCTCCTCTGCAGACCCAGGCACTCTGCTGGCATTTACCCACCTAGGCAGATCTACCCAGAGGGACAGCAAGCAGCAGCATCATACAAGCCAAACCCCTTCTGCATTTCACTGTATTTTTGCCAGAGCAGAGATCATCAGAAAAAAAAAAAAAAAAAAAAAAAAAAAAAAAAAAAAAGAACACTAAACCAAAAGCCCAAAGGTCATAGAATCACAGACTGGTTTGGGTGGGAAGGGACCTTAAAGCTCATCTAGATCCAGCTCCTCTGCACTGAGCAGGACATCTGCAACTAGAGCAGGTTGCTCAGAGCCCCGGCCAACCTCACCTGCAATGGTGCCAGGGATGGGGCAGCCACCACCTCTCTGGGCAACCTGGGACAAGGGGCTCACCATCCTGATGGTGAAGAATTTCTCCCTTACATCTAATATAAATCTACTCTCTTTGAGTTTAAACCATTACTGCTTGTCTTATTACTACATGTAAAAAAGTCCCTCTCCAGCTTTCCTGTAGCCCTTCTTTAAGTACTGAAAGGCCACAAGAAGGTCTTCCTGGAGCCTTCTCTCCTCCAGGCTGAATAAACCCAACTCTCTCAGCCAGCCTCATAGGAGAGGTGCTCCATCCCCTTGATCATCTTCTTGGTCCTCCTCTGGCCCCACTCCACCAGGTCCATGTCTCTGCTGTGCTGAGGACTCCAGAGCTGCCCCAGCACTGCAGGGGGGTCTCACAGAGCGCAGCAGAGGGGCAGGATCCCCTCCCTGCCCTGCTGCCCACGCTGCTGG
>JAVFHW010071026.1:0-12915 GCA_032159205.1 Eurystomus glaucurus suahelicus
ACATGTTGGCTACAGTTCTGGAGTACAAGCAGCGCTCAAGGTCACCCCAGAAAACAGAGTATCAGTTATGCTGTTCCAGGGATGCCGTCGCTTTGGTGCTTCTTGAGATGCCGCTTTGGAGACCAAGCAGAACCTGCCCATTGCCTGGGTAACCTAGAGCAGCCCCAATGGTGTTTGCCCTCAGTGTTGCGTTAGTCTGTGCTGACACTGAGCAAGGAGAAAAGCTATGGTAGATGTACCCTGAATCTTAGTGTTCTACATTGCCACTTGCAAAGGGAGTCCCACAAGACTGAAGAGCCTGGTGGTACCTGGGGGTGGCCTGAGAGTTAGAGCTTGGCAAAGAATGATGTTTTGGTTGCAAAATTTATAGCTCTTTTTTACAGGGAAGAAAAATCTTCTCAGGTTTTGTTCAGAGCTGATCTCATCCTGCACAGAGGTGGGACAGCTTCAGAGGGAGTGTAACGTAAGGGCTTTCCCTCAATCAGCGCAAGCATCTGGACTGGGGGCTGCCAGGTACATCCCTGGGTGCTAGTTAAAAGATGAACTCCATCAGCATTTCAAATACTTGCTGGTAAAATAGCAGGGAGTAGGTCTATGGACAGATGCATGTTATTAATTAAAAAAAAGTACATGAAGCTTCAGTTTGGCTGCTTGTGAGGGTAATGTATTTGGGTGTGTGTTTCAAACACACATAACTGATTACAAAAATCACGGATGGGCTAAGTCAGTATTAATGATGGTTGGATGACGGTGAAAAGCAGCCCTGGCACATTGCAGAGATGTTCTTGTTATGACTAACCCCTCTCACTCTCACTCATGAGGAATTTTTTAGTGCCCAGCACAGACAAGCACTGAAATTGCAGGTTTGCAGAAGTTCTCAAATCTCTCCCCAGCTGGCAGCAAATAAAGGAATTGCAAGTATTTATTGGTTTAAGGAAAAGAAAAAAGCACCTCAAAACTATAAAATAAATATGACAATGAAGCTTTTTTTAGGGAGTCTTGCTTTCTTTATGGTTTTCTGAGTCAAATGTATTGAAGCCTGGCAAAGGAAGATGATTTAATCTACAGATGCTGTCTCTTGCTTGATGGTTTCCTGCTTCTAAAATTACTCCCAATTCTGTGGAATTGGGGCTGAAACTAGTTCCAGCTTTCAGTTTGTGGGCAACCTACCTTACCACTTCAGCAGGCTGGATTTGCAAGGGTTGGGGGCAGCAAATGCAAGTAGGTGCTTTTAAAGATTCTTATCTTGGCTGCCGAGAGTCCATTTGCCACATTTAAAGTATTTACAGCTGAATCTTTTGGTTCGCTTCTTCCTCTGCTTGGGGAAAATGCTAAATTCACTATGCTTGAATTTTGCTTCAGTCTTTCTTTCTCTGTCCTGCCTGGTGTGGGTTGGAGGAAAGTGTGCCCAGGGCAAGGGATGCTGATGGACCTGTGCTCATCCTGCTGCTGTTGACCCCAGGACCATGGTTTGGAGGATGTTGGCTTTTGCTCACTGGCAGTAGTAAGAGCCAACCCAAACAAAGCAAATTAATTGTGGGTCTCGGTCCTTAATTTACGCTAAAACCTTCACCCTATTTTGCAGCATGCATGTTCGCTCCTTAGGGTCTCTCCCTTTCTTGGGGTGCTCGCTAACAGCTTCTCAGTGTGAGCCATTCATGCCCAAACTTTGTGCCCTCATTACAGGGTATGTAATTTGGATTTCTATTTATATCTATAAGTAAACAAATACTTATATATTTTTAGAGATCTGAAACAATCCTGCTAGTACGTGTTGAGTGGTTGTCTCTTCAAGATGTTGTTTAGTGCTTCATATTAACTAAGCATCATAGTCATTACTTTCAGAGTGAAGGTCTTTCTTAATGTGTGATCTTTGCTTTTTCCATGAATGCCTGCATCTGCAGGAGCTGACTAACTACACATAGTAAATACTGAACTATCTGCTGGCTTACTGTGCTGCTTCAGGTTGCAAAGAAGCACTGAACTATCACAAGAGGTGTCATTGCTAAAGGCAGCAAAGCAAGAGTATCTGCTGGGCTCCCAAATCGTTTGCATTGTTTTGAGGGGCTCTGCAGAGCTGAAGGTGTCGACAGGCTGTTTTCTTGGGTTCCCATCTGGTGAGCAGTGTTATGTGGTTTAATATTGAGGAACTGGCAGTGAAATTTGTCTCACGCCACGAAAATGTAAAGCCTCCAAAGCTGGCTGGCATCCCAAGGCTGTGAGAGGCCCTTGGAGGGGCCATTGGTGAAGGTGGCAGGATTCGCACTGTCCCAAAGCTGTGAATGGGACATGATCTGAAGGGTTTGTAATTAAGTTTTAACCATCTCTGAGCTGGACTGGTTGCTGGTTTTGGGCAGCAGACAAGAACTACAAGGCAGGAATGGCTACCATGAGGCCAGCCTGCCACCAAGGAAGGGTGTTTGTCCAGTCTTCTGGTCCTGCAGCATGGACCCCAGTTCTGAAACACAAAATGCTATTTTTTTTTGTTGTTGTTCTGAGAGTGTTTCCTGAGCTGGAAGCAAATCTTGCACCCAGCCTGCTGGTTTTTCCCTGGCAATGTATTGGGGATCCTATGGTTTTGCTGGCTCTACTTGTAGCAGGAAACCATTGTTTTGCCACCTTCTTTTTACCTTTGCAGTGTCAGCACCAGGAGGTTGAATTAGAGGTCCAGTGCTCTAGGAGCAAAAAAGGGACCTGAGTGTGTGCTCTGTTGCTGTGCAATGAAAATAAAATACGTGTTTTTTATATGGGTTATTGTAGACAAGTTGGGGGATGAGGCACAGGTGCAGCTCAGCCCTGATGCCTCTGGAAGGTAGACCCCTACTCACCATCCAGGTGAGAGGTCCAGCTTTAGCCTGGGCTCAACACCCCAGTTTGCCTGGCCAAAGGAGAGTTCTGGGGGCATTCACTGGGGTGCTGAGCAATGCTGGGACCCCCACACTGTCCCAATTCCCTGTGGGCTACAGGGACTTTTGCTGCCTTTTGGCTTGGCCACCTACACAGCGTGGATCTTCCCTTCCCACTGATTGACAGCATCCTTGTGGCAAATGGCAGCTGAAGTGCTATCACCTCCTGTCGCTGGCACCACCGCTTGGTTTTCAGGGCTGCATTTACATCAGCATCAGGTGGTTTTCATTTGACCTTTGCCCTGCTTAAAAATTAAATACTGAGGTACTAGGAAGAGAAGTAATCTCCCAGATAAGCATTTTTCCCCTGTTTTTCTGTAATTCACGGGGGAGCTGGCTGACCCTGCCTGTGGATGACTAAGGAGGAAATTCTTTTTTGGTTAGGATAATGCTGAAAGTTCAGTGGAATTTTTTTTATCATGGTTTTATCACTTCCTCCCTTCGAATTCCTAACTCTTACTGTGCAAGGCAGGGAAAAAATAATGATGACCACAAGTTAGGGAATTCGCCTTCTGTAGAAAGCATGCCGAACAGCTAATGGTGCTCGCAGGTTTGCCGTGGCTTGTGTGGGGAATTTGCTCCATATCCAGTTATATAAACAGGCTGGGTAAGAGTCATGAATGTTCTAAAAGCTACCATCTTTCAAATGTGTATTTTTTAAATGTTGGAGTTAATGAATGTTCATATCTCTTGAATATAGGTGAGTGTAAGCCCACTCATCAGATGGGGAGGAGGTTTGGATTTATCGCACATCTCTGAAAGATGACAGGGTCAAGTCAAGTTTATGGGTAAAGAGTTTCTGGTTCATCTTGTTAATCTCCATGCCTCCCTTTTTTAATAGAGGGGATCTGGATGTCTGTCTCTAAAGAACACAGATGGAGTTTGACCAGAGAGACCCTGCCTTTTGGTTAAACACATGTTTATTCTCGCAGTGTTTGCTTCCTGGTGGTGATTGCACTGTCGATCCTTCTGCAGAGGCCTGACAGTGCTGCAGAAAAGCTTTGACACTGCAAAGCATTGTTTACTTGTGGAAGTATTATTATATTTTGAGTATCTATTATTCATCTCTTGTGCTAGAAGTGACATTATATCATAAAAGTGCTCTTAGATTTCAGAGCTTTGAGGAAAAGCTGTTTTTTGTCCCTGGCTCCCTGTGACAGTGCTGGGAATGTATGTCTGTAGCCCCCTTTTATGAATTGTGAGTGACAGCAGGAAAGTGTAAAAGAGTGCAGAGGAGTTGGTTTTGATGTTCATAAAAGGCTTTGATAAAAGATGCAGCACATAGACTTGATATTACCTATTTTTAACTTCTTAAGAGCATAAAGCACTCAGATCCAATATTTATGTAAAAGGGGAAAGAGGAGGGGGGACACATTTCTTTTTTTCTTTTTTTTTTTTTTTTTTTTTTTTTTTACCAGGTGGGATAAAAAAGAAAATCATCCCAGTAAAACTTTGCTTTCTTCCATGAAGCATCTGTGTCTGTCTTCCATGAAGCTTGGGTAAAGCCAGCCCCACGTTGTTGATGATATGAATGATGGTGGAGAAGACCAGCTGCAGTTTTGAAGGCTCCTTGGTTGTAGGCATGTGCTTTCAACCTCCCAGTTATGGTTGGCTCCAGTGGGCCCACCAGTTGTGGTGATGTGCATGGCAAGACATGCACTTCCAGTGATGAGTCTCTCCCCTGAGACTTGGAGAACTAAAACATGAGAAAGCCAGGGCAAGTCCTCTCCTTTCTCTAAAATTTCAATCACAGTAAAGGCATCACTGTAATAAGTAGCTTTGCTTGCTCCACAGAGATGAGAGGCCGGGTGCAGGCTGGGTAATTGGGGTTTTGCTGATGAAAGTGCTTGTCATTATTTCCAGCCTCCTCTTTAATCTAGTCTGCAAGCATGGCTTGCTTGCGGCAGGCCCGTGTACTCATGCATCTTCATGTGCGTGTACATATGAGCACATCCATAACGTTTCACCAGGTGCTTTGCTGTGTGTGTGCATAGGCACACCTAGATAGAAAATGTGTGTGAGGAGGAGCGCGAGTAGCACACGCACATGTGACATTGGCATGGCCATTTGCATGATTAGGTTCTTCATCCGTGCAAGGGCCTTCATGCTGGATATCGAGACTCCTGCTGAAGGCAGCCTGCTAGCCTGACCTTGTGACCCACCTGGTGACAGAAGTCATTGTCTTGCTCAACACCACATTTTCTATTTTATTGAGGTGAAATGCCTTGAAATATGCTATGCAGGGGAGAATGGATTCTGCTATCACCTGGAGAACCTCAGGTCAGAACAGCATTGCTGAGTCACACCTTTCTGCAGTGTTGATAAAGAGTTGATCTCTATGGAATGAGCACAGTGATAGCTGTCAGTGAGGGCTGTTCATCATCAGCAACATGCACTTGTCCAAGGGGCTGTTTGTATCAGGTGCTGGGTTTGAAGTACCTGGATTTGGGCAAAGACATCCCAACCACTCACTCTTCTTCTTCTCAGTTCCTCATGCAGGAACTTTTATGTGAAACCATAAAAACAAAGGGGATTAGCAGCCTTGGGTGTTCATTGGAAGATGCTGAGAAGTGTGTTTGCTTGGGTGGTGTCTCCCTGCCTCTGCTGTTCTTCTGAGAGATTGCAAAGCTGGATGCTGAGCGGCTACCAGGTGAGGTGCTCCTTTGAGATGTGTTGATGTAGCACTATGTGTGCCTGACAGCCTTCCTCTTGTGTGCACCTTCATGGTGGTGAGTCCTCAGTTACATCCCAAATGGAAGACTCGAGGAGTGTTTAACTGGGCCTACATGTGACTTTATGGGATGAATAAGTCGAAATCAGCAGATCTGAAGCACAGTCTAATTTTTTTCTTGGCCTATCCATGAAACCATGTAACACCACATGCAATAAGGTGCTGTCATCCTCTGCCATGTGATTTGTTGGACTTGGCTAGCTTATAGCGAAAGTGTGTCAACACATACAGGTGTCTTTGCAACTTCTGCCAGGTTGTCCAGTTAGCCAAAAAGTTTGGATATCCTAAGTTATTTTTCAAGGTATGGGAGAATTTTGTTGTGCTATCAGAGTGGACACCATGGTAAATTGGAATTGCTGCTGAATCCAGGAGACACAGAAGGGCCAGGTCAGGGTAAGATTTGTTGAGCCAGAGTAACACATTGCTATGCCTCACATGCAGCAGATTGGTTGCACCCTGCCTTGGTGCATGCTGTGCAGCATCTCATGTGCTTCAGTTGCATTTCCAGAAGCAATCCAGCTGCCTTGCTGTGAGCTGGGGAGGAGCAGGCTCCGGAGCACATCAAGGGCTCCCCAAAACCCTGGAGCTCTGCAGCACCAAGAAGAGCTGTGCCAAAGCATCTCATGTGGACTTTGGCTGGTGGGAGCTGCAGTTTGTATTCTTTTAAAAGAAGCTGGGAAAGGTGCCCCAAAGCAACCACAGGAGAAAGTGTCCAGATGAAAGGTCTGGTAAGCATCAGGGTCCCCTCTCCTATGTTTTCAGGCTCTTCTATAATCAGCTGTCATTTTGGGATCTGGGCATACTGGACCTCAGCAAGTATGGATTGAAACTTAAACAGACAGTGACTCTTGTGTAAATATTTGGCTTGCACTGTTTTAGGAGCTGCTAGGAGCAGGAGACAAAATACATTTAAAGTTCATGACTGTCTAGCAGAGCTGTGGGAGGATGGCACTCAGTCACCAGGTTGGCTGGCATGTAGGTTTTGAATAGCTATTCCCCTTTCTTTTTTCGAAGAAAAAGAGGTGTTTAAGCATCCTTTACAGAGACATGAGGTTGCACTCTTCCAGTGTTTACATGATTGCATGGGGGATTCAGATCACTGCAAAGGTCTTCTTCTGCTTGGCTGGTTGAGCTGGGGGCACAAAAGGAGCCATGGTATCCAGTCTATGGATGATGTTTGCTGGCCCTACACATCTTTCTTTGCAAATTGGAACTGGTCATCTGAAGTACGTACGTCTGTGTGAAAGAGGGACATGTGTCTCTGAGTGTGTGCTTGGATCTGGCCACCTCGATACCAGGACAGTGGCCTGTGCTCAGGCTGGTTGCTGACAAAGAAGCTGGGATCCCTGTTGGGGCTTGGGTAGACGGCACTAAATCTTGGGCTGCCACATTGTTCCTGGCCTTGAAAAAGCCTTGATAGTGAGGTAGACCTATCCCTATCAGCCTTTTTTGCTTCTTAAATATGAAGATAATATCCTTTTGTCACAGAGCTCCTGCAAGAATGGGGAAGAATGAAACATGCTGATAAGAAACGGTATCAGTAGCTGAGACAGGCAGAGGCATGCGTGCTTTGAATAAGCAGGGAACTTCACTGTGCACAGGGGTCTGGGATTATTGATTAGAAGGAAGAAAAAAGATAAATCATTGATTATTTATCTCTCCCCTTGCTCTTCTAACACAAAGTACTTGCAGTTGGACTAGATGATGGTTGTAGGTCTGCTCCAACTAAGCCGTCCCATCCTATCCCATCCTATCCTATCCTACTGATGTAACAATAAACCCAAAATATTTGGCATGGCCTGTGAGATGCTTTGCAATTGCTTGCACCACCCCTGCCCCTGGTTGCAGTGTCCTGGGGCTTTCCGTGCCAGGATGCTCAACGTGCCCTGTGTCTGTGGTTGTCTGCTTTGCCTGGAAGTTAATAGCAGAGGAGCAAATGTGGGTTAAGGATGGGTAAGAAAAAGGTAAATTTCTCATTTGCCAGGTCGTTGAAACCACTTTTGGTTTGAGAGAAAATGTCAGTGTTTGAGTTGGAGGTGGTGGTGAGCTTGATGGTTTTTCCCTTTCAATAGTTTCTTTTAGTGCCCTTCCTAATTTAAAAGGAGGGGTTTAAATTATTAGTGTTTTACCTCCAAAGTGGAGGGATTCCAGAGCCTTTGGCAAATCTCTGCTAAAGCATCTAACATAGAAACTCCATCTCCCAACTCCATCTTTGACAGAAGCCCCTCCTTCTGTTCACATGAAGCACTAAATCTGTGGAGGCAGACAAAGAGCTTGATTTATGTAGAAGATAGTTTTTTCCAATGGTGTTTGGTCAGCAAACGTAAAGATGATAATGATTTTTTATTTTTGGCGTAGCCTTTGCAGATCTTAGTGTTTCTGCTGTTGCTGAAGCAACACTAGTGCAAGTGGGTGTCAGCGCTTGGTCCAGGGTGCTCGGGTGCTGCCTGTGAGGGGTGGGTGCCCTTAACTGGTCATTTTGGTCTCAATCCCTGCAGCATCCTGGAGGTGAGAGGCAGCTGAGGCTTCAGACATCAATCCTCACCAAGTCTGTGGTTAGAGCTCAAGCCACCCATTAGATTTACAACACATTTGCCCACTAAATGTCCCTATTCGCTTTGGGTATTTGTCCTGATTTTGTACCATATCTCCTCACTGCTTGAACTGAAGAATAAAGTATTATAACTTTGGCTCGGGGCAGCTGTCCAAGGGATATATTGGGATACACTTGGCCTTTGAAAAGAAGGACTTTAGTCTCCAGCCCTGTCAGTCCCTCTGGCTCCTGGAAGTTTTCCTTCCAAATGGTTACTTCAAACCTCAGAGAAGAAGCTTGTATTTTTTCAGAGCTATGATTAATGCTGTTTTTACGCTTCACTGCAAAATGCCACACAATGAATGAGACCAGCAGGGTGGTGGTTTATGGGTGGGAAGAAAAAAAAATCATCAAACAAATGCTTTCAGACACTGCTTTGGAAGAGTGATGTGTGTATATTATATAATCTCCTGCAGACTGTGGGGTTGCATTCGTATTAAAAGGAAGAGGAAGAAAAAGGGCTTAAACCTCATCTATGGAAAGAATTTCAGAAATAGTTGTGAAGTTGAATAATTACAGTCCTTTTTGCACCAGGTCAGTGAAAGCTTATTTAATGTATAGGATTGCAGTGCAGTACATCTTTGCAATTACAGAATCACAGGGTGGTTGAAGCTGGAAGGGATCTCTGGAGGTCACCTGGTCCAACCTCTGAGCCCAGTCAGGGCTATCTACAGCCAGCTGCCCAGGACCATGTCTGGATGTTTTTGGAATATTTCCATGGATGGAGACTCAACAAAACTTCCTGGGCAAGCTGTGCCAGCTTGGTCACCCTCACAGTAAAATTAGACATAGTGGGTTGTGTTTCAGTGAGTTGGTCATAGGTTCGTGCTTGTTCCTGGTGCAGCTTGGAAAGTTTATGGGTGTTTTTGGGTCAGAGTTGGCTTGAGCACTTGGGGGACGTGGGTCTGCAGCTGAACCCTGTGACTGAGGCCCAGCTATGCTTGGCTGGGGCTTGGGAGCCTGTTGGGCTTGGTGCAAGGTGCCAAAAACAGTCCCTTTGCCACTGCATGAGTAGGCTCACTGCACGATGATGGAGTGTCTGAGAGCTTGTGATCCCTCAGATTTGGTTTTGAGGCTGTGCCTGTAGTGGAGCCTCCAGCTAGCTCTGCTGACTTATGCTTCCCTTCCCTTGACACTGTCTGCCTGTTCCCAGTCAGCGAATCACTTTGCCAGAGGATTCTGGGACTCATTTGTCAGCATAAAATGAGGCTAATTACACCTTTGAAGTGCTCAGCATCAGCAGAGCTGCAGCATCAGGTGCTTCCCCAGAAAGCCCTGTCTTGATGTCAGACCCCTGGGAAAAGAGACTGAGGGGGCTGCACGCCCAACATGTCCCCATCCAGGGGACACAGAGGATGCAAGTGCACATGGGGAGTCACCTAAACCACTGTGGCGACATTGAGGTCAGCACAGATGTGCTTCCTGGTGGCTTTGTGTGCATCCCGCACACATGGAAAACAAAAGCAAACCTAAGACTACACTCACAATCTGGTTCTTCTGCTTGGTCTCTAGTGTTTCCTGCTGTCCTCCCTCCATGGAAAACAGTAGCCCTTGTTTGGTGTCCTGACTGCTTTTTTTTTTCTCTCTCTTTTCTTTTTGTGCCATTTTGGTTGCTGATAAGTGATGGGAATGGCAGGAATGAGATGATGGCTCCCAGTGAATGGTCCCACTGTCCACAGACACATCCCATCAGCACGTTCAGCCCTCATGTCAGTGACAGGGGGTGTTTTCTTATTAAAAATAGACCACAGACAATGCCACTTCTCGAGGACCTATGATTTATCATTTAATAACAAGTGGTTACTCATTTCCTTCGGAAAACTTTCTGGAAGTGTTATTTTGCTTTCTCCTCTTGCTTCCTTTTTTTTTTTTTTTTAATTTCCTTCAAAGCCCTGCATTACCCTTCAGAGCTACTGCGTCTGTTAAATGAAAAGTTCCCTTTCAAGTGGAAAACATGATTTAAAGATCATGAAAAGACAAGTCTTAACCCTTTGGGCATGAGCTTTTCTTTGTGAGATCCTGTAGCCCTGAAGTCCTGGCTGAGCTCAACAGTGAAGTCTTATCTCAGCAATGGAGAGCAAGTTGGGTAGGTAAGACTTAAATAAAAATGGTAATGCTGATCCTGAGTGTGGAATGGATGATCTGCTTGTACTGACTTTTAAAAAAAATTCAATTAACTGCAGAACTCTTATCATCTGAGTTGCCAGCCCTTAACTGTGATACTTCCTGGTGTAGTAAATTCTCCTGAAGGATGGAGGACTCGCAGAACTACTAGGCAAACACATACCAAGTCTGGTATTTTGGTGACTTTACCAAAAACGGTGTGGAAAGTTGTTGAGTAGTTCTTGAGGAAATCCTGACAGCTTGATAAACAAACTCGGGAAATGTGCTGAAGATTAAATCATCCTACGTGGGTACTTAAGAAGTTAAAAGAAATGGTTCAGTATTGAATCAGGAGAGCATTGTAAAGGGTCAGTAGCAGATTAGGTGGTAAACTGCATAGGATAGAGAAGATTAAATGCAACCAGAGATATTGCAGGTACTTCAGGTGATAGGATCTTCTCTTAGAGTTGTCTTAGTAAGCTGCAGGGGAGGTTCGAAGCCAAGAAAAATAAATCCAATAAAGACAAGTGCAAAACAGTGCCCTTGGAAATCAGATGCATGTACCCAAAATGAGCAGTAGCAGGTTGACTGCAGAAAGGGATCTGGGAGCTGCAGTTAACCACAAGCCGGTTCTGAATCCACAGTCGGATGATGCTACAAGAAAGGCAGATCTCGAATAGCCCACAGAAAAATAGCAAAGTAATAATTCAATCTGGTTGTCATATAAAACCTCATTTGAAATACAGCATCCAGTCTCAGCCTCTCAAATTTTAACATGAAAGCTGGCAGCTTGGGAAGATGAAGCTTCTGTTTGGGAAACTTAGGAGGAATAGCTGGAAGATTTGCATATGTTAAACCTAGGGGAGAAAAAAGAAACAATCCACAGGTGTCAGGCCATGGTTTGATGGGATGCTATCTTCAGCACTAATTTTGGAGCCAGGTATCTCTCCTCTCCTGGTGTTGGCTGTACTGCAGCTTATCATGTGGTCAGTTGTGTAGCCACAACCTATATGTCCTCACTGGGAGCTGGCACAAGGAACTTTTGATAGTATAGAAAAAGCTCAAAAGTGTCCCCAGAATTGTTTCAAAGTATGGCTCTGCAGTTTTGCCTGGACAACAGATGGCATGCAGGAGGAAGAAAGGAGGGCAGGGAGAGGAGAGGTGGTTGGGCATCTGGTCACGTTGAGCCTTGAAGGTTACATAACAGATTTGAGACATCCAGGAAGGTGGTATGAGGAGTGCAACACCTGATGTCTCTTCATGCCTGAGGACAGGACTAGAAGAAAATTGCGTACAGGGAAGTGCTTCTCTTGACACTGTCTGCCAGTGCATCATCTCCATCATGTCTGCTAGCAGCGGGGTAGGCTGGCATTTCTCAAAGCATAGCTTCCAGCTCCTGGTGGTGGTGGTGAAGGAGAATGAGTGATGCTGGAGCTGGCCCAAAAAGCATTAGAAACAGCTTTGTTAGCAGCACAGCAACCCTTCCCGGATGGTGGGGTGAGTGGTGCTCATCGCTGGGAACTGCAGCCGAGTCCTGCTTCCTTCTTGGCAGAGCTGCACCGGTGTTGCCTTGAAGAGTGACATGAAGACAAACAAGCCAAGGGAGGGTTCAGGACTGGGTGGCTGTTTGATGTCTCTCCTGGCCCAGCGTTTCTGCAATCCTTCTATCCAGATTTTGGTGTGGCTTCTGCCACTGTTGGGCCTGCCTGAGGCTGAGTGTCCCAACACCTCCTGATGTTCTGAATCCACATTTCCGACATTACTGCATTGCAGTTGGTTTTTCGGCTCTTGGGAGTAGTTTGGTTGACCACAAATTGGTCACTCTGTGCTGTGATGCAAGCCAATGATTTCCTCCCCTGCGGATGCTAAACCAAATACCCCTGCAACTGCTGTCTGACACTGATGTTACTCGACTGCTGTTTGCAGCCAGTGGGAATGTTCTGGAGCTGTACAAGCCTAGATGATTCAAGCTGATACTTGTGGTTATGATTAAATGCTAAATGCCTGGTCTGTTCTGTCCTACCAGCTGTACCTTGTAGGGAAAAGAGGGGTTTTACTGCAAGAAGAAAGGATATTCTGATATTGGTTATGATAATGAGAATGCATAGCATCAAAGCTGAAACAGTGTGTGCTGGGTTTTAAAATCACAGAAGGATATAAAAGTGCCCTGAAGAGGAAGATCATAGATAGTTGGACCTACTGGGTAAGTCTGGTCTTTTTTTTGTAGGCTGCAGAGCTTTCCCCTGTGGTTTGCAGGGTTCCCTTGCCTTGCTGCATCCTGGCACAGTGCAGAGCACAGGTAATTTCTTTTTAAAAGTATACAGGGGAAGTGAAGAGGAGAACAAGCAATTTGCTATCCATTGCCTTTTCAAGTCTAACAGGCTGGGGCTTACACTGAGAAGAAGTCAAATCCCCAGGCAGTTCCTACACACCACATAATATCAGAAGGAGTGACCACCAAATTAAGTTTGCTGGATAGCAAGCTTGTGGCAGGGCTGGTGTGGCAGGACTGCTGATAGAGGAGCTTCAGACTTCTTCAGTACAGTCAGTCAAGTTGTAGTAGCATCTTGGGGATGTGCCTT